>JANHFR010192809.1:0-13018 GCA_032468015.1 Mimophis mahfalensis | reverse complement strand
GTGGGAGTCGAACCTGCACTAATTGCAGGCAGCTGGTATTACTTTAAGAGGCATTAAACCCCTACACCACCACAGCTGCTTTTATGTCCCCTTAGTCCTTCTTTTCGTTAGACTAGTTCGTTAGAAGATGTCAGTGGCTCGGGGCAAGTTGTAATTAATGTAATTAATCCAGAGGCCCCGTCACCATTTTGCACCGCCCATCAGCCTTGGCCGGACTTGATAAGTGGAGTAAAACAAAGTTTGGTCTTCGGAAGGCCTTGGAGTGAGAACCAGCAGCTGGGCTCTGCAAGGGCAGAGTTCCTTCCTTCCCTTTTATTCCTGTTTATTGAGCCAAAAGTTTATTTGCCCCGAAAATATCACAGTGTAGCAGTTCCAGAACAACCCAAGGGAGCCGAACTTTCAAAGGATGAGAAAAGGCAGATTAAAGATGTAAAGAGAAGCGAAGGTTAAAATGTATCCGCTATACAGGTTGTCCTTTGACTTAACAATTTGTTTAGTGACAATGTTACAACGGCCCTGAAAAAAGATAACTGTTTTTCACACTTATGACCGCTACAGCATCCCCATGGTATGGTGATCAAAATTCAGACGCTTGGCAACTGCTTCATACTTATGACGGTCCCGAGGTCACGTGATCCCCTTTTGCGACCGGACAAATGAAGACGACGTGGAAGATAGGTTCCACTTCACAATCAAGTTACTAACTTAATTGTAGCTACTCGCTTAGCTGCTAGAGCAAGGAAAGTCGTAGAAGGGGGCGAAACCCATTTAAGAAATGTCTTGCTTAGCCACAGCAATGTTGGGCTCAGTTGTGGCCGTAAATCGAGGACTATCTGTATAAAGTGTAATAAATGTACAGTTCTAATCTCAACTAGTAAACATGGTGGTTTATCTTTTTAAATGTTGGGGTTTTCCATGAGATGAAACGGACCAAGGCCAGGACATCCCTGAGTCTTATTTAAATGTTTTGCTTCTGTGTTATTATTCTGTTATTATTCTTTAAATTTATATGCCCAAAGTGTTAAGACTCCTCTGTTCGCTTTCCATCCAAACCTAGCTAATTCCAATTGACCTGAGGTGGCGACCTGTTACTAACGTGGAGTTTAAAACAAATGTTTAATACAGAATTTATATAAGAAGTGTGTCATTTTTACATGGAAAATAATGCTTTTTGAGATGGCTTTCACCCATAATTATTCTTCCTGGAACCACTGTGTGGAAGATGAAAACTTATCACTTGGAACCAATGGCATGATAAATATTATGACTACACCCTCTTGGCTCTGCCAAGCCACAGAAGATGCTGACTCCGTATAATTTGCAATTTGATATCACAAAAAAATCAATGGGACATTGGAGGGTATTTCTGAAGTACGGTTGCTGTTTTACTGTGCAGAGGTACAGACTGACCCTCGCCAAGCCTTCAAACAACTTTTTATTTCTGCTCCCGAGCTGTCACATCAAATAAAAAGTTAGATGGATGGGAGCAGAGCAAGATGTAAAGGAATATAAACATTTACTGTCAAACTGCACAATAGAAAGAAGGCAGACGGAAACATGCTTCTCCTTCAATAATACTGATGAGGAGTTTGCGGTAATAATTTGGTGGTGGAAAAATGCAAGAATGTGTGTGTGTGTGTGTGTGTGTGTGTGTGTGTGTGTACACATATATCAGAGTTAAGATAGATAGATAGATAGATAGATAGATAGATAGATAGATAGATAGATAGATAGATCGATCCTTGGCTAGGATTTTAGTCAAGATTTTAAGGATTTTAACTAACATACTTTTAATGATGCAGGAAGAAACCTGAGATGTTAACTTTTTAAATAGATAGATAGATGATAGATAGATGATAGATAGATAGGTAGGTAGGTAGGTAGGTAGGTCGGTCGATAGATAGATTGATAGATTGATAGATTGATAGATTGATAGATGATAGATGACAGACAGACAGACAGACAGACAGATAATAGAGATGAGTAGATAAATGGATGAGTTGCAATATGGATGGATGAATAGATGGTAATAGAGAGAAGAATAAATAAATAAATAGTTGATAGATGGATGGATTGATCCCTGGAGGGGTAAATGGATGAATGAACAGATAGTTACTATTACAGGGTATCCACTAGAGGTAGGCCACAAGGTATTTGTGATCTGTTTCCTAAAAAATGCCATTAAATTCTGTTTCACAAGAGTGCAATTCTAAATACCAAATAGTTTGTTGGCTTTTAAAACCTAAGACCCATTCATGGTCAAAAATCTGTATGTCCAAAAGGGAAGTTCAAGGAGGGGAAAAAAGACAGTTGATTTTCCAGAAAACCATTGCATTTTTAAGAAAAAAAGGTTATGCAAACATGGAACTACGTATCCAATTTTTTGTTCTAGTCCAACCTGCTGCTCAAGCTTTGCAGAAGCTCATTAAACCTTGATTAAAAGTAGGAAAAATTGGTTTAGGAGATTATGACGCTTACAGGGTTACAAGGGGGCCATAGGAGGGTCTTAGAAGCCGTTTTTCTATTTGGGAATCAACGGCCCGAGTAAAATGGGTGGAAGATTAAATGAAGAAGCCTCAAGCTTGAATGATACATTAGATGTTATTCTGGCTATCAGGAAGATAAAATGTCTCCCAGGTGCTCTAAAGAGGCAGGTGAAGAACCTATCTAACTGAACAAAGATGAAGTGTCACCTACCAAGGCCGACCGATGTTTAATTTTAGGCAAATAAAGCCTACAGTTTAATTTTGGTGATGCATGAATGGACTTTGAGTATGTTTTATAGAACAAAACACATCGAAATCAATACGCAGCCACTCAGTTAACTTCTTCGGGGATTTTGAATGTTGTTTTCAGATCTTTGCCACCAGTTCTAGAATTAATAGGAATTGTGTCCCCCGTTTCGGGACGCAGAGCGAGCCCTTAAATGCCACAAGGGACACCGCGCCCCCCTTTTAAATAGGTGCATAGCTCACCCAGCCCTGCTGAAATCAATAACCTTTTACAAGGTTTAAATGGTTTAAATGGTACCTGGCCAAACCTTGATAAAGGGAAAGTGTCCTGTGTCTGAAAAAAGAGCGGGTTCATACAACCATATCAAGACTGTGTTCTGCATAATCTTTTTTTTTTTTTAAAAAAAAGGCTTTCATTGCAAATCTATTGGCGCTAAATCATTCAGGAAAAATATGCTGTGCTGATTTTAAAAAGGCGCAGCTCTCTGCTCTCTACCTTTTCGGTAAAGAATTATTACAGTGATTCATCCCACTTCAGTGCTAAGGGCTGAAATGTTTTCAGCTGCCCTGATTACTTATTTAAGGCTTATTGATTGGTGTTTTTTTTTCTCATAGACTTCTGCCAGGACAAGAGCGCTGTGCGTGTCCTACACATGGCACTGGTATTGCCCTGCATATTGTGGTTGGTTGGCACAGGGGGGCATCTCTGCCCTAATAACCAAGCAAGACTGATTTTAGCCCGTGCTGCTGGTTAAATATTTATGCGGTGGGTTTTCAATACTCAAAAACGGGTTCTTGGATTGAGAAACAGGGCTTCCCATTAGATTCAAAGATAGCGTGTAATTGCTTGCCTTTCTATCGAGAATTAGGTTTTTCATCCCAGGGCAAAGAATAATATGTAGGAATAATGCCTGAATCTTCCTTGCAATTAAAAACACACATCAAAAAAGTCAAAATTCTTTTTGAAATGGCTTTTGTTTCTGATGGCTCTTCTAGGGCATCCTCCAACATCACTATCTCAAGAACCTCGCAGGAAATATCGGATCCACCCTTCCAAATGTGTTGCAAAGAGATATCCTTCTGCAGACTTTGGTTAGAGAGATAAGACAAAAAGGGAGCTGACACATAAATCAACAGCTTGGTGACATGAAGAGTGACAGCATTGTTACGGAGTAAATAAACCCTCAACGAGAATTTCAAGTAAATGACGCACAGCCTTCTTAGTAGTTTAAAAGAGATTTTGGTAGCCCAAGGCAAATAATCAGCTGGGCTGAATCAAGATCAAGGGAAGTACTAATACCACTCTATCAAGCCTTAGTAAGACCACACCTAGAGCACTGCGTCCAGTTTTGGTCACCACACTATAAAAAAGATGTTGAGACTCCAGAAAGAGTGCAGAGAAGAGCAACCAGGATGATTAGGGGACTGGAGGCTAAAACATACGATGAACAGTTGCAAGAACCAGGCCTGGCTGGTCTAGTGAAGAGAAGGACCAAGAGAGACAGGAGAGCATCTTCCAATATTTGAGGGGCTGCCCTCAGAGAGGAGGAGGGGATCAAGCTATTTTCCAAAGCACCCAAAGGCCAGACAAAGAATAATGGATGGAAACTGAACAAGGAGTGATTCAACCTGGAAATAAGGAAGAATTTCCTGACAGGGAGAGCAATCAACCATGAAACAGAAGTTGCCTTTAGAAGTTGTGGGAGCTTCATCCCTGGAGGCTTTGAAGAAGAGACTGGACTGTCAGAAATGGTGTAGGGTCTCCTGCTTGGGTGGGGGGTTGGATCAGATGATTTACAAGGTCCCTTCCAATTCTGTTATTCTGTTAAGATTCAATAGCATGTGTGAATCGATGGGACTCCATCAGTGTTTCTCAACCTGGGTTATTTTAAGACAGGTGGACTTCAGCCTGGTGCTGGCTAGGATATTCTGGGAGCTGAAGTCTAACCGTCCTACAATTGTGTGGATCTCTGATGTACCCCAAGCTTGGGGGCATTGCATGAAAAGACATACCTCAGCGGTAAAACATCGCCTAAAATGGAATCCTTAGTGGCAAACATTAAACGGTGGGAAAAAAATCCACAGCAGGCAGCAGAAGTAATAAACCACTAGCTAAAGCAAAGTGAAATAAACAATTGCCTGTAAGGTTTAAACAGATAAAAACCGAACTCTTTGTTCCTTAAGAGTTTAAATAGAAAAAAAATATGCATTGTTATGGTACCCGTTAAAGGACATTTCCTCCAATAAGATTTGGAGCAGAGTATCTGGAGCTTTGGGGCTTTTCCAGGGACCATCCAGTATCTTATCAGGTGAATTTGAGGAAATATCATGAAGGCTTCTGTTTACCTACTTGTCCTATTCCCTGATCTGCAGAGGCCAGTTTGAAACATGATTTTTCTGTGATATTTTGCACCGAGAACACAAAGGTATTGATTCCCAAGTCTGCAAACTTACTGTTGGTGCAAATATTCCATTAGAGAAACAATTGTGAACATCTTCACGTTGTTGGTAAGATGGACAAAGAGGAATCTGATGTTTCTTGTGCTCTTGTGGGATCAGGACTGGGACCAAATTCCATCTTAAGCTGTGGTTTGCTAAGTGGGTGATCTGAGGACAAGTTAAATCTTGATTTGTGGTTTGCTAAGTGAGTGATTCTGAGGACAAAAACAGGTCTCTAAAGCAATGTCAGGAAGCCGGCTAATATCTGGTTTAACTGTGGCCCCTTGGCCTGCTCACCGTAAGGTGGGTGCAATCGATGGAAGAAAGTCAAATTATATCGATTTTCACATAGATTGAACATGTTTCAGAGGGCACAAGCCATTCCTCCCTCATGTTCGTTTTGCTCATGAGTCAATCCTAAAGCAACCACAGAAGAAAGGAAATCACACCGATAGAGACGGAATCAGGAGGATCGGCAAAAAAAGAAGAATCAGAGCCTAGAAGGGACCTTGGAGGTCTTCTAGTCCAGCCCCCTGCTTAAGCAGGAGACTTTATACCAGGGATGGCAAACAGGGCCGGATTCAGACCCTTAGGGGCCCTAAGCACTAAAAAGATTTTGGTGCCCCCTTGTAATTCAAAATATAAACAATAATAAGCCATCAAATAAAACGTTACTGATCGAAATTAAACAAAACTTACAGCAAGATGGAAAATAATAGTGTTTATTTTTGTATACTTCCACTTTGATTCTAGTTCAGCTGCTCCGATGGCAAAGCTTTTTCTGGCCGCGTGCCGAAAGTGCTCTTGCGTGCCCGCACCCATAATGCGCCCCGCCTCCACTGCATGTATGCACACACACCGGACTCCCCCACCCCCCCACATGCAAGGGGGGAGGGCATTGTGTACACATGCACAGTGGAGTTGAGCTGGGTGACAGCTCGTGTGCCAGCCGACGTAGCTCCGTGTGCCACTTTGTGCCGGATGCCTTTCCGGTCGCCAATGCCGAGTTTTGTTCAGCGGATATATTCTCACTGTGCCCAGAGAGAGAAATATCTGCCTCTACCTAGGATCGAACTGATTGTGACATTTTCATTTGCAGTTTTAATTCTTTTTTAATAATAATTATTATATCTTAGCTTTGGATAATGATAGTTTTTACATTTTTAGCATTTTCCTGGATTGCTGTACGTGGCTTTCCATGAAATGGAGCCCATATAGAAATCTGATGAATAGATGAAACAATTCAACGGCACTATATTATCCCGAGTGAGGAAGATACCTCTCCGTTTGCTAAAAAAGACATTGATTTAATTATTTCTCTCATCCTTTGGAGGACATTTGGAGACCAGACGTCCAAAGTCCTATTTCTGGAACAAAAAAACAAAACAAAAAAAACCAACAACAACAAAAGAGATGATCAGTGGGGTATTGGATGACATCAATCCATATGACAGAGTCTGCAAACTTCCTTAAATTACAAAATATATAGGAAAGGACAATTAGTTGAACTGTTACTTTTGCTACCTTCCAATATTAGAGGTGCTCCTATAAAGACAAGAAGTGGTCAAACTCTTCTCCAAAGCCCCAGAAGGCAGGACAAGAAGCAATGGATGGAAACAAACTTCTTAACAGTGAGGACAATTAACCAGTGGAACTGCTTGCCACCAGAAGTTGTGGCTGCTCCATCACTGGAGGTTTTTAAGAAGAGACTGGACAGCCACCTGTCTGGAATGGTATAGGTTCTCCTGCTTGAGCAGGGGGCTGGACTAGATGACCTACAAGGTCCCTTCCAGCTCTATTGTTCTATTCTTTATAACAATATGGAGTAGTTTTATCCAGAATCTCATCCCTCCTTGCTGCTTTTGTGGATATAGTTGTTTTTTTAACGTAGAAAGAGCTTGGGGTGTGAATGTATGTAATTATGGAAAGAAAATGATTTAAATATTTTTTTAAAATCCCAAGTGCCATCTGCCTTCCCTAAGGCAAACTCTAATCCGTGAGGTTGTTCCGATCAAGTCGGTTATTTTCTTCTAACTGTAAACTCCATCCGATATGGAGTTTCATTTCCCCCCCCTCCTTTTCAGAAGGCTCCCAACCTGCCCTTAAAACACGTGCCTGAAATTCTGTATACACAGCAATCAAGTTAGCCCTACATAAAGCACTCTGTAATTTGAACATTGATTTCTGTAGATTTCGTTTGCCTTTCTCTCGGTGTTTTTATGCTGTCTTTGCATCGTTAATGTGACCAAGCTTGGACCAAGGAATATCCTTATTGGCCATCCTGCTAGATAAAAGAGGGAAAAAAAAGAATAATAATAATGCAGAATTGCTGAGCTGGGAAGAAAGAAAAAAAAACTTTCCTGTCTTGGCCAGCTCGGTTGCATTTGACAAAAATGCACAGCCAGGAATTCAGAGCTTCTAGGTTCGCTGCTGGCATCTGCGCATTTTTCCCAGGGGTGTCCAGCCATCCCACTCCTTCCCTGCCCACTCAATAATTTGAGGTCCACCCCTCTTGATGCTCCACACAAGGTCCCCAAAGTGGTACCTCGAACCACAAAAGGTACAACAAAGCTGTCCCAAAGGTGCTTTTTTCAGGAGGCAACTGGACTTTTTGGGTTTTCTTTTTGAGGACGTTTTGCTTCTCGTCCAAGAAGCTTCTTCAGCTCTGACTGGATGGTGGGGAATGGAAGGATTTATACTCCTTGCAGACAAAACTGGTCATTTGCATCATTTTAGTGGGTCGTTGAGGCCACTTGGAGGTTTATCTGTGTCCTGAGTGGTGCAAATGCTTCCCACAGTCTGCAATTTCCCCCCCCCCTCTGGAAATCCATTCCTTCTCCCATGCAATCCCTCCCAAATTGTATAGCTAAAAGTCCGTAGAGATTCTCAGTCCTCCAGGTCATGGTTGCCCCAAAAGTGCTTTTCCAGGAGGCAACTACAGGGCTTTCTTGTTTTTTCTTTGAAGACGTTTCACTTCCCATCCAAGAAGCTTCTTCAACTCCAGGATAGTGAGGAACAGGAGGATTTATATTCCTTGGCCATTTGCATCCTTTTAGAGGGTCGTTGAAGCGCCTGGAGATTTATCTGTGTCCTGGGTGATGCTCCTGGTTCCCACAGTCTGCCATTTTTTCCACTGGAATTCCGTTCCTACTCCCACCCCATTCCAAAGGCGTTCACCCCAAATTGTATATCTAAAAGGTCTGCATGTCTGAAAAATTTTACAGGCTTTTGTAACAAAGGTGCCGAGCAGGATTGGGGTTCAGTACACCCCTCCATCCTTCAAGCATTTTTCTTCCACTTCAAATGATCCTTCATCTGAAACAAACAACTCAGAAATCTGATTTATTGGTCTTCCCATGCTAGGACAGTTTAAAACATTACTAATTTCTTTGGGAGTGGCCTGTCTTTTCAGTTGTACGGCTAAGTACTTTAATAAAAAGCAGTTTAAGGAATATTTTCTCAAGGTCGAAGGACTTTTGCAAAAGAGAAGTCATTAATCTTAACCAGGCTTCATGGAAGCCAACCAATTTTATAATTTTCATTAACTGGTCAAGATTGACTACTTTTTAGAGTATGGGCAACACCCTAAACAGCATTTAATTGGGAAAAGATATTTCCATTCTCTTCTGTGGGTTAGGATTAGGAAGGGAATGGGGAGGGGCTGCATGGTCTTTTTTATTGCAAGTCCAAAACCAGTAACAGATGGATGCTGCTTTATGGTAACAACAAAAATTACGTTCCCTTCATCCCTAGATCCAGAAGTAGTACTGTAGATTCTTCCAAATTTCTCCACCAGCTTTTGATCCCGAATGCTGACCATTTTCAGTCATCAAGACTTGTGGGTGTTTTGTGCGCACCACAAAAAGGATAGGAATAACAGAGTTGGAAGGGTCCGTGGAGGTCTTCTAGTCCAACCCCCTGCTTTGGCAGGAAACCCTAGAGCATTTTAGATAAACGACTGTCCAATTTCTTCTTAAAAACCTCCCGTGCTGGAGCACCCACGACTTCTGGTGGCAAGCTGTTCCACTGATCAATTGTTCTAACTGTCGGGAACTTTCGCCTTGATTCCAGGTTGCTTCTCTGCTTGGCTAGTTTCCATCCATTCTTTTTGTCCTTATGAGTTTATGCCCCAGAGACAAATTCCTCCTGTGTCCAATCACACTTGGCCAAATAAAGAATTCTATTCTATTCTATTCTATTCTATTCTATTCTATTCTATTCTATTCTATTCTATTCTAATTTCTATTCTGTTCTGAATTATATTTTATTCTTATAATTCTGTTCTGTTCTGTTCTGTTCTGTTCTGTTGTGTTCTGTTCTCTTCTCTTCTCTTCTCTTCTCTTCCATTCCATTCCATTCCATTCCAATTTCTATTCTGTTCTGAATTATATTTTATTCTTATAATTCTGTTCTGTTCTATTCTATTCTATTCTATTCTATTCTATTCTATTCTATTCTATTCTATTCTATTCCAATTTCTCTTCTCTTCTCTCCTCTCCTCTCCTCTCCTCCCTTCCTTTCCCTTTATATTAATTTTATTTTCAGCTCAAGCCTGATGGTCCTAGCAAATATGCATCCAGCAGCATCTCATTGTAGACTTACTCCAAGCCTCTGACTCATTCATCTAGCACAGGGAGAAGACTGTGGAGGAATCCAAATGCCCACGGAATAGGCAATGATTCAGTGACTGCATGTATTTAGGACAGAGGCATATTAATAGGAAGGGAAGTCGCCCTTTGCATCGGTAAGCAGGTGTTGCTTTCCCTGGTGGAAACCGTACACAGCATGAATGAAATCCTCTCCGTTTGCAAGGGGAAGCGGGGTAAGAGTCGAACGAAGGCCGTTGCTGAATATTCCTCAATGAATTAACTGCTTGGTGGGCTCTCTCCTCTTCTTAGAAAAGTTGAGCATCCTCTTGTCCCCTGGGAAGGAAAGGGGAATTATGCTGCACTTTGTTCAGCAATCTGCAGAGGAAGTCAGCGCCTCCCCCGATTCTGACTTGGTAGGAGCTCTCGGAGGTGATCGGAAACTCAGAACGACACTCCAGATGGTGACTTGCTGTGCTCCGCATTCCAGGTTAGAACAGACTCCGGGAAGGAAATGGGTCCCGATATTTGAGGGGCTGCCCCGGAGAGGAGGAAGGGGTCAAGCTGTTTTCCAAAGAATCCGAAGGCCAGACGAGGAAGAATGGAGCAAGGAGAGATTGGAAATAAGGAGGAATTTTCTGACACGAAGAGCAACAGCAACAGCATTTGATTTATACACCGCTTATCAGGGCTTTCAACCCTTCCTAAGCGGTTTACAGAGTCAGCCTCTTGCCCCCAGCAATCTGGCTCCTCATTTTACCCACCTCAGAAGGATGGAAGGCGGAGTCAACCTTGAGCCTGGGGAGATCTGAACTGCCAAATTGCAGGCAGCTAGCAACTAAGTACTATATACAGCACACTACTCACTGCACCACTACGGCTCTAAATCAGCCCATGGAACAGAAGTTGCCTTCAGAAGTTGTGGGTGCTTCATCCCTGGAGGCTTTCAAGAAGAGACTGGACTGCCCTCTGTAAGAAATGGTGGAGGGTATCCTGCTTGGGTGGGGTTGGGGTTGGACTAGATGACCTCCAAGGTCCGTTCCAACCCATCTCATCCCATCTCAGGACAGAAACTAGCGAAATACTCATTACACAAGAGCTGTGTGGTATCAGGGTGGGGTGGGGGGGACCCTGCCCGGCCGAACTGTTACATGTGACTTTTCCTCCGATGAAATATGACCCAAATAAGACAGTCGTTATGAATGGGGAAGAAAATACTTCTGTCATGCTCACAGCATCTCCTGTTTAAGGTGGGTGGGTTTGGGACCAAGAGGCTCAGTTTTCAGAAGATGGGTTTATTTGACGCAAGAATCCAGCTTCAAGGGATCAGGGCTTGTTATGAAGCCTCCCCCGTGAGAAGAAATTTTAATGCAATATTTTATAGTATTGACTTGCATCCAAACGGCGCTGCAATCAATGCTAATCATTCATTAAAGCCATTGATAAATAGGAGCACCCCAATCCTTTCCCTAACTGTACAGATTCAGAGACACTAGAATAAAAGCAGTCTAGGTGGCATTGATTGACCAACCCTAAATGTCTACGGAGATGTTCAGAAATCCAGGTCATGGTTGCCCCAAAGGTGCTTTTTCAAGACTTTCTGGTGTTTCTTTGAAGACAAGTTGCATTTAAAAGATACAGGCCACTCTTCTGAAGACAACAATTCTGGACAGAGAGGGTCGCTGGTTTGAAAGAGGGGACAAAGAGGTCATCTGTATCAAAATTTGGCATACCTCTCTCAACAGAAGGGGAGGGATACGACGTCATCTATCTCCAATCTACAGTACAGCTCCTTTCAGCAGTTCCAAGAAGTGGTCCACACCCATTTGCACTGCTCAGGGGACCCTTTTAATTTTTAGCTATACAATTTGGGATGAACACCCTAGAAATGGTGTGAGGGTAGGAATGGATTTCCAGAGGAAACAAAAATTGCAGGCTAAAGGAACCATTTGCACCACTCAGGTGACTCCGAGGACTTAGATAAACCTCCAAGTGGCCTCAACGACCCATTAAAAGGATGCAAATGACCAGATGTCTGCAAGGAATATAAATCCTCCCATCCCCTACCATCCAGTCAGAGCTGAAGAAGCTTCTTGGATGAGAAGCGAAACATCCTTCGAAAGAAAAACCGGAAAGTCCAGTTGCCTCTTGAAAAAAGCACCTTTGGGACTCAAACGCCTTGTGAACTCACTAGCCATTGCCTCGGTCCACTTGTGGCTGGACGTAATTGGGACAGTTCTGGGGTTTTGGTGAATGGATCTGCTGGGGAAGATAAATAAATCCCCTCACCCACCATTACATGGGTGTGTGAGTGAGTAGGACAACTCAAAGGGTCCCCTTGCTTGCTCAGTCATCCCAGTATCGTCTTAAAGGCTGTGGTGGTTTTGGACTGTCCAATTTAGACTGGAGGTGCCTCAGAGATCTCACTCGGCCTCCAGCTGATGAGAAAGGAGGCCGGACATCAATAGGGAAGAAACGAAGAGAGAGCTCCAGACAGATCGTTGATCTCCACCAACTGGACCATCTGTTATGATCTTGATGTCTCTCCTACAAAATGCCCATCATGGACCAGAGATAGATCTCCTTGACCATCTAAAAATGGTAGGGATTATCTGGAAGCCTTTGAAGAGGGGTCTGGCGTGTGAGTAGAAGAGGCCTAACTTATTCTGGTCCTGGTGCTGCCCGAAAACACTTCGATACACACACCCCACACAAATACACACCCATGGAGACTGAGGTCTTGCTGAGCAAACACTTTGGATAAGTAGTAACTCAACCTGCCGGGTGAAATGAATCTTAAGCTGGAAAACCTTGTGTGACACACTCCTGAATAAGAAAACTTGGTTGGGACACAACCACCTGAACTTGGTTTTCAGTAACTCGGGTAGGAATAAAAGTACTCCTTGACTTCGCTTAATGACAGGTTGTGTGTATGGTGGAATGCATCCATTAATTTGCAGTTAGCAACAGCCTGTGTGTGTTTAACGGCCACTAAATGAGCTGTGGTGGCGCAGTGGTGAGAATGCAGTATTGCAGGCTCCTTCTGCCTGCAGTTTGGCAGTTCGATCCTGACCGGCTCAAGGTTGACTCAGCCTTCCGTCCTTCTGAGGTGGGTAAAATGAGGATCCAGAAGAGCAACGAAGATGTCTAAAGGACTGGAGGCAAAACAGGATTTTTTAATTTATTTTTTAATCCCATTTATATCCCGCCCTTCTCCGAAGACTCAGGGTGGCTTACAATGTGCTCAGCAACAGCCCTCAT
>JANHFR010186003.1:0-20666 GCA_032468015.1 Mimophis mahfalensis | reverse complement strand
AATAATAATAATAATAATAATAATAATAATAATAATAACAACAACAACAACAACAACAACAATAATAATAACAACAATAATAATGCACTAAATACAAAGCATGTAAGAAAGACTATAGAACAGAAACAAAATGAAATATTATTGATAAAATATAGTTAAAAATAATTGATTGTAAGTTATGAATTAAAGTAGAACATGCTTGTAGGATTTTTCAAATGAAATATGAAAAATTCATATTAATTTTCTGGTTAAGATTCTGAGAATAACGGAGATACTTCTTTGTCAGAACTGTATAATTAGATATGACTTAACAATATGCATGGCTATTTAGAAATAAGCATTCCTGAGTTAGGAGATGTAGTTGACTCACCAGAAACTTGGAAAAAACACTAGTTACGGGTCAGTACAGGATGGAATATGAATCAGTTCTTTGTGGAAATGAAGCCCAAACTGTGGAAGGTCAAACAAAGATTTTTTAGGAGTCTTTCTTTCTACACCATCCTCTCTCTCTTCCTCCTTCACATTCATACACTTATACAAAGCAGAGGAAGAGATAATTTCCACTTGATTGATCCAAGGAATAAGAACAGGCTTATAACATCCAAACTGTCAAACATCACTGAGAGCTTCATTTGGAGACAACAATAAAACAAAACGTCTGATTTTTGAAAGGTCTATTTTCTGTTTTGATTGTCGCATGGGCTGCTTGGAGCAAAGAATAAAGGAAAATTGATGCTAAACAATTTATCTATATGGCTGCTGATGGCATTAAAAAAATGAGAAATGAAAGAAACTGGGTTCTTTGTGATCTCTAGGTTGAGTGTTTTCATTCAGATGTTTCAGTACTAGACTGGGTATCACGGTGGGGTCATGTAGGGATTATGTAGGGGTCACAGCTGGCACTATAGGCAAAGATGAAATACAAATCCTAGGTATTTGTCTGAGCTAAGTTTGGTTGAAGTTTGGCATGCTCTGACAGTGATGCAATGAAGGGGCTTATGTGTCCAATCACACCTGGCCTATAAAAGAATTCTATTCTATTCTATTCTATTGTGTTCTGAAAAGGGTGTTGGTTAATTCCTTTTGTGGCTTAATGGCTTTTGTTCTGTTTTGGCTCTTGTGTGAGGGTATTTCCTTATGAATAGAGCTATCTGGATACTTGTCTTCTTTCAATAAGCTCTTTATCTCTTAAGGGCTGACATATGCTGTGGGCTAATAAGAGAAGGTGGGGGCTGATTTCTGCCTCTAAAAAAAACATCTTTCTCCATTTCTTCCTTTGGAAAATATAATAATCTGCCTTTTTAAATATTCCTCAAAATATTTCATTCTTTTAGGAGGAGTGGTGGCTTCCCACATCATCATCAGTGGGTGGAGAAACACTGTTCTAGATTAATACCTGGCAAGCAGATTTCATGAAATTTGGTGATGCTTTGTGAGGATTATCCATGCTTTTGAGCACGATGGTAGCAACACTTTTTTAAGTTTTAAAAATACCTATATGTCATGATTTGGGGTCTGGAGTTCCAGCCCCTAACATTTGTAGGTTCTTAGGTTGTGTAAATATATTTGAAATTATCTGTCATGATTACTCTGACTTCATGATCCTATTTGGGGGGCAGGGGGGAAACCTTGTTGGCAGCTATTTCCAAAATGCATATTCAGGAAGGTAATTGGCTGTAAGAAAATAAAGAGTGAAGTTGATTTTGCATCCTTTAAATCCCCTCAGCCTTAGGCATGACTATGAGCTCACCAGGTGTACACTGGAATCTCAGTTCATGAACACCCCAGTTTGCAGCCAAATCAGTTCCCAACCAAAAAAGCTGGAAGGGTTTTGATTCAGTTCCTGACTCAGGAATTGTCTGCACATGCACAGTGAGTGTTGCTTTGGAACGCGACCAAATCGGTTCGCAACTGAAGTTCGGAAATCGATTGCGGTCATGAACCGAGGTTTGACTGTATACTTATTCATTCTATCTATTGGTTATCTCATCTCTTTTGAAGGTTTTCTGTGAAGAAAAGTTCCATTCTCATGATGACTTGTCTAACCCTGTATGATATCAACCCCAAGATTTTCACTTCAAATATCGTTTGTCTCCTGCTGCTTTGAAATGAACTTATATGGGCTTCCTAATAGGATAGGATTGTGAATCACTCTGAACAGCATGTACTATACTTCTGCTGAAGAACTAGTTACCGTACATCAGAAAATACAATATTATTTAGAGATGGGATGTGTTTTGGGTAGGCCAAAAGGCCAGCTTCTACGTACAGAGACTGTACCAATTAAAAATGGGGTGCCTTGCCCCAATATCGTAGCAATATCATAGGGCTATTTTACGTCAATTGTACGATCAGAATATTACTGAGCAGAGAATTGTTTCCTCTTTCTTCCTGTGATTTCCCCTCTCATTTGTGAAGTCAAGAAGCCATGGTGCCTTGCTGTTAAAAGTAGAATCAGATTAACTAAGTTGGAAGGGATCTTGTACTGTAGGTCACCTAGTCCTACCCCCTGGAGCCCAAACAGGAGACCCTACACCATTTCTGACAGATGGCAATCCAGTCTCTTCTTGAAAGCCTCCAGTGAGGAAGCTCCCACAACTACTGGAGGCAAGCTGTTCCACTGGTTGATTGCTCTCACTGTCAGAAAATTTCTTCTTAATTCTAGGTTGAATCCCTCCTTGTTCAGTTTCCATCCATTATTCCTTGTCTGGCCTTCGGGTGCCTTAGAAAATAGCTTGACTTCTTCCTCTTTGCGGCAGCCCCTAGGAAATTGGAACACTGCTATCATAGCAATAGCAATAGCAGTAGCATTTGATTTATATACCGCTTACCAGGGCTTTCAGCCCTCTCTAAGCAGTTTACAGAATCAGCCTATTGCCCCCAATAATCTGGGTCCTCATTTTACCCACCTCGGAAGGATGGAAGGCTGAGTCAACCTTGAGCCTGGTGAGATTTGAACTGCCTAATTGCAGGCATCTGGCAGCTAAGTACTACATACAGCGCTCTACTCACTGCACCACCATGTCTCCCCTGGTCCTTCTCTTCACTAGACTAGCCGTGCCCAGTCGTCAACTTAACAACTACAATTGGGAGCAGAATTTTTGTTGCTAAGCGAGGTAGTTGTTAAGTGAAGATGCCTGATTTTATGACTTTTTTGCCATGCAAATCACTGAAGTTGTTAAGTGAATCACAGGATCGTTAAAGAAATCTGACTTCTCCCGTGACGTTGCTTGTCAGAAGCTGGCTGGGAAAGATACAGAGTCAAATATATGATCCCAGGATGCTGCAACTGAATTTTGATTACATGACTGGATACTGTGTCAGTCATAAGTGTGAGGACGAGTTGAAAGTCACTTGAATTTCAGTTCCATTGTATTTTTGAACAGTTGCTGAATGTTTTTAAGTCAAGAACTGTCTGTGTTCCCTTTTTCTCCTGGATGATATAAGAAAGGGGTGTTTTTTTCTTCTTTTACATCACATGAAATGCAAAAAAGTAACCCTAAGTTTGCTAGGCAAAATTCTAGTTAAAACCCCAATTGTTTGTTTTGTCTTAGCCGTGGAAACGAACACTGGCCAATCTATGGGGACTTTGTCAAAGGTGACATTTATGGAATGGCGTAAATATGATTGCATGGATTCATGGTAGTAGTGATGGTACAGTAGCTGTAGTAAAATATAACAGTTAGTGCTACTAGATCTGGGCTATAAAAATATGGTTGTTAATCAAATGACCCTAAATTCTTTATTTCTCTGCTGCCCTCTAGTGGTGAAACAGTATTTTATACACAGAAATGGTAACTTCAAAACTAATTTTAAAATGACTTACTATAATAAGGCTAATTAATAAAGATTTTAATTAAATGAGTGCAAATAATGAAATACTTTCTAAGTTCAGGGGTAAAGGCCACTTAAAATAAAGCTGTATTATTTTGTTGGTGGTGCTGAATCTTGATTACTTAGGCCATATGTATACAATACACTAAACCTACTATGGTTTAGTTTGTTTGGTTTGAAGGAATTCTTTGGAATTTAGTAACTGTAGTTTTTCACCATGGTTTCACAATGCTGTAAAAGATGTCTTGGTAAAATGGCTCAATTTTATTATTTTAGTAGGCATTGTGGTGCTGTGGTTAGAATGCATTATTGCAGGTTAGCTCTGCCCACTGCCAGGAGTTCAGTCCTGACTGGCTCAAGACTGACCATCCTTCCATCCTTCAGAGGTTGGTAAAATGAATAGTGTGGGGCAATATGCTGACTCTGTAAGCCGCTTAGAGAGTGTTGCAAAGCACTGTGAAGTGGTATATAAGTCTAAGTGCTGTTGCTATTGCTATTCAAACACAACAGAAGTACAGTATTGTAGTCATGATTTTACTGTTGTATATAGAATTTATTCTAAGTTTCTTAATCCAAGTTTATTGTGGGCTTTCTTTCTCTTATCTTAAATTAAGGTAGATATGGAGAGTAAAGTTTGCAGATTCAGCTGTACGTAAGAATGGGGCAGTAAACAGTTAATTCACTGTGCCTAAATAGAATACAGTTGGATTAACATTAAACAAACCACGCTAAAGTTTGAAAATCAAATTAGTAGGAGTGGCATTGCTATCAATTCTATCTGTACTGCATGAGGATCTATCCAACAAACGGATAATATAGATTGTATTGTGCATCATACCATCCACTGGGAGCAATAGAGAGATAAAAAAGGAGGTTGCTGCAGATATTATTGGCAATAATCCATAACTACTGTGTTTGCAATTCATACTCAGCCAGACATTTAAGCTAAGGGTTATCTAAACAAAGATCCAGTTGTGTAAATAGTTTTCAGAAAGCAAGACATCCCTAAGAACTTTCCAGAAAAAGCGAGGGTGTATATGTGCTTCTCTTTTGGAGATCTCAAGTGGATGCAGAATTTCAGTAGGAAATGTCCACTTGAGAAATTAGCTGAGATCTGCTGGCATTTCTCCTAACAGAGTTAAGCTTCAGACAGGAGGACATAAGAACCTCAAAGTTATAGCCTGTTGGCTGCCCGCTCCTCCTCTAGCCGAATCAGATGAGGAGGTAGAGTGGGAGTCAGATTGCATCAAGGCAATCTGAGAGCTCCTATGCCTGTGGTGGTGAACCTATGGCACATGTGCCCAAAGTGGCACGCGGAGCCATGTCGGCTGGCACATGAGCCATTGCCTAGCTGAACTCTGCTGCACATGTGTGCATGACTACCCTGTGTTCCCCTGCTGCTGCACATGCATGTGCGACACCCCCACATGCATGTGCTATCCCCTTCTCCCACCAAGCATGCATGTGCGATCCCCAGAGGTGAAAAACGGCTGATTGGCACTTCTGCGCCAATCAGCTGAGTTTCAAATACCAAACCAGTAGCTAAATTTAGCTATCAGTTCACCCGAACCGTTTGTTACTTTTAGCTACCAGTACACCTGAACCATTCATTAAATTTAGCTACCGGTTTGCCCAGAGCCTGTTTTTCAACTCTGGGGATCGCCTGCGAATGCATGGGGAGGAAAGAGGAGGGATAGTGGAGGGTCACTAGTGCATGAGGGGGGTGCGGGAGTGCAGGGGGTCGTGCATGCATGCACTGGGGTGGGGCACGCATTGTATTATGGGTATAGGCACACAAGAGCGTGTGCATGCACTTTGGCACGCGACCAGAAAAAGGTTCACCATCACTGTCCTATGCATTAACAAAGAAGGAAGATATTGTTCTGCTAGGTAGGTATGGTACAAGGGGGCATCCCAAGAGCTACAAAGAAAAAATACAGTAATACATTCCATTTGCCCAATAAGTAGATCAATCCACCACCAAATATTAGGTGTAAGATTATCTGAAAAAGGGTAGGGCTCATGAAGCAAACATTCTATTTGTTAGTATACAGGTAGTTCTTGACTTACCACCACAATTGAGCTCAACATTTCTGTTCCTAAGTGGGTAATTTAACTAGCATCTACAGATGATTATGCTCTTTAGGAACAATAACATAGATATTATTATTGATATTTGAGATGAGGCAATTATTTTTAGCAGTGAGAAAAAAAATTCAGCAGTTATTTGGTCATGTTTAACTACAGGTAGTCCTCAACTTATGACCACAATTGAGCCCCACATTTATGTTGGTAAATGAAACATTTATTAAGTGAGTTTTCTCCTATTTGTTGACCTTTCTTACCACTGTTGTAAGGAGAATCATTTAAATTAGTAACACGGTTGTTAAGTGAATCTGACTCCCATGTTGACTTTGCTTGTTAGAAGGTCGCAAAAGGAGATCCCATAACCCTGGGACACTGCGACCGTCATAAATATGAGTCAGTTGTCAAGCATCTGAATTTTGATCACATAACCAAGGAGGTGCTGCAGTGGTTGTGTCAAAAACAGTCATAAGTTACTTCTTCCAGTGCCGTTGTAACTTCAGTCAGTCATTAAATGAGCTGTTGAAAGTCAAGGACTACCTGTACATTCCTCATCAAGAAATGATTGTAACAAAGAATTGATACTATCTTAGAACAATATAGTTAACAATCAAGCAGAAAAAAAAATAAGTATTTCAATTTCTGATGGCTGGTTACTAATTAGATATCTTCTGCAGCTGACATGGATCTCTAAGTATAGGGCAACTCTATGTGATTATTGTAATAGGTTCCAATGGAGGTTCCATTGCCTTCTTGTAGGTGGGGTTTTATTTGACCACGATCTCAGCCTTGATTGCCATGTTATTGTTTATGAAGTTGTAATAATATGTGCAGTTTTTGTGTGTGTTCATTTTCTTTTTCCTTTTAAATTTAAACCATATAAATTTGCTTTTAAATAAATATTTATGCACTTATGTGGGCATTTCACTGTGTGTCATATATTCCAGCATTCCTAATATGTACAGCCATGAACAGATACTTGTATTATCTTTTACAGATTATCAGGTCATCTAGACCAACCCCACCTCCCGCCGAAGGAGTGTTTCTGACAGATGGCAGTCCAGTCTCTTCTTGAAAGCTTCCAGTGATGAAGCTCCCACAACTTCCAAAGGCAAACTGTTCCATTGATTCATTGTTCTCACTGTCAGAAATTTTTTCCTTATTTCCACGTTGTTCAGTTTCCATCCATTATTCCTTGTCTGGCCTTCGGGTACCTTGGAAAATAACTTGACCCCCTCCTCTCTGTGGCAACCCCTCAAATATTGGAACACTGCTATTATGTCTCCCCTGGTCCTTCTCTTCACTAGACTAGCCATGCCCAGTTCCTGCAACCGTTCTTCATGTTTTAGTCTCCAGTCCCATAATCATCCCGGTTGCTTTTCCCTGTATTTTTCTAGATTTTTTTCTTATTAAACTGAATATGGCTTCATGGTAGCTCAGAGGAGCCAGCTCCCTCAGTCAGTTCTCCATTATACAATCCAACTCAAGGAAATATGATTCATCCAGGGCAGTTGCAAACAAACAAAACACTTGTCATTGATGGTAAATGGAATAATGTACCAGCAAAAGATGTGATGTAGTACATACTTCTTACATTTGCTCGGGACTGTGAAAGCACTAGACAAAAACAAATTAAGACTCAAAATGTGGAAACCCGTTTCAAAAATCTCTTCTTAAATTTTGCCTGCTCATCTTTGGTTCTTTCTCTTTTGGCATTACTTTTGGCATTACTTTACTATCTCAGGGGTGGGATTCAGCCGGTACACACTGGTTTGGGTGAACCAGTAGTTCCGGCATGCAATTGGCCCCGCCTACCCGCCGCTGCGCTATTCTGCCCTTTGTTCCCCTTGTTTGAAGCCCAACTGATCAGCGCAGCATTGCCACGCCTCAGCTGTTTCTCCTTACTGGGGCTGCAGGAAAAGGTGAGTTTGCTTGCTATTTTCAAGCAGAACACACACTCACCAAACCGGATGTTAAAGTGGTAGAATCCCACCACTGCTGTATCTAGAATGAGGGCTTTTTTGTTTTACTTTCATCCATTTATGATTGGTGATATGTTGTCTTTTCTTAATTATTTCTTAGAATCTCTTAAGTCAAACAATTTAAACTTGAAGCTCTTTTAAAAAAAATATTTAGTTCAAGTCTAGTTCAAATATCAGCTTTAAAAGAAAGAAATCTTTGTTTCATCTAGATGTTGGATTATTTTTCTCATTATTTGTGGTTGGTTTTATTAGTAAAGGCTGATGAATTAGAATTTTTACAACATCTACACACTATCACAAACATTTTTTCCTGATCATTGGTTTTAACACATTTATATTAAATCTGTTTATGTAGAATAACAACTGCTCAGGCACAACCTATTATCTTTCAAATAGAGCTTTCCTTTTTGTATTACGTAATCTCGCAACTATATTTTAAAATATAATTCTTCCAATGCAATTGCCTCATTTCCATTCATGGAGTTATCTTACATTAGAAACTGGCTTCAGGATAGCCAATAATTTGGGATTCAGCCTTAGCCAGGGGTTGGGAGCCTTTTTCTCTCAGAGAGCCATGAAGAGAGCCATATTTTAAAATGTAAGTCCGTGAGAGCCATACAATACGGTGCTTTCATGGCGGTAGCGGTGCTTTTGTAGTGGCAGCGGCGGCGCTTTCTCGGCCCGCCCGCGAGCCAGATGCAGCCCTCAAAAGAGCCACATCTAGCTTCCCTACCCCTGGCCTAAGCCCTTGCTGATCCAAGTATAACGCTTTGAACTTGTGTTTACTTCAAAACAGAATAGTCTGGCTTTTCCAAAAGAGGTCATTTGCTTTCTCTGCATGAGAAAAATGAGAACATCCTGAGTGCAAAATAATTGTGGAAAATCACCAAATTTTTTAATAGCAGTTAAAGCGAAACTGAAATAATGATGCATTCACAATTATGAATGCAAGCATATAGTTCTTGGAAACTGTAAATACCGGTACTTGGTCAATCCAAGTATATTAGATTTTACTTAATACATTGAAGGTTTGTAAGACTGTTTCTGCAGGATTATACAGCATTCTCCTGTGGAAATTTCTAGAGGTCAGACAGTTTAACTTTTAATTTTAAAAGTGAGAAGCGTCCTCAAGCAATGTATTTTTGAAGAGTTTTGTCAGCATTCCAATGAAACTCTCCATCTCCATTCAGCACTCAGAGACAAAGTCCATCCAATCAGAATTTATTAGAGAAGTCATATTAGCACATCTGGGAAAACCCGAATCTGAAAATCCCAGGTGTTCCCTGCATAACTGAAAATCCCAACTCAACCGCCTGCACCCATCCATCCCAACTGGAGACAGTCCTTCAACCACTCCTATCCCAGGTGCAAGGTGGCCTAACCTTGACACAGGAGAAGAATGTTGTTTTGTCTAAACTGCTACTCACTAAGAATTCCCCACTCCCAAATTCCCAGGCTCTAACTGTGACAGTCTTCTGAGAAAATATGTTATATGGCTTCCACAAGTTTTGTGTCATGGGAAAACTTTGTATCAGTTCATAACAGAACCTGAAAAGCATCCATTAGAAATATCAAGGGAATTTACAAATGGTTAAAAGATAAAAAAGAACAATCCAGGAGACAGACAGCAATGTGAGAGCCTTTTGACCTGAAATCCTTCGCGGTAGTTTCTCCCATCTTCTAACCCAAAGGCCATAAATACACTTTATCACTTATCTCCCTCTTCCTCACTTCTCCTCTGTCCAGTTTCTTTTGATACACTGAAATTGAATGTAAATTTTGAGTTCAGAAAACATATACCTAATAGGGAACATTACAAAATAATGCATGGCATGGAGAAAGTCAATATGAATATTTTCCTCCCCTAACACGTTGTATCAATGCAGCTCAAGCAGGAAACACAAAATGAAATACTGAGAGTACAATAGAAGTGTATAATCTATATCTATAAAACAGAAGTGTTTGGTGTCGGTGTTTGTGGGTATGTCTCCAATAGGCTCTTTCACCCGTGCACCAAAATGGCCCAAACTTCACAGTGACTTACTTTGAAGTCTGGAGACAAGTACTGGAGGAGTCAGGAACATGGTTGACCTGTCTTTGTCCCCCGAAAATGGTGCCAAAGTAGACACCCCCACACCTCTACAGCAGAAAACCTGTACTGAGCATGTGCAGACAGTTACCAGGCAATGGAGACTCTCTAGCCAATAGAGGCAAGGCATACAAATCAGGAAAAGAATGCTGGGAATTGGAGGAACAATGGCTGGGGGAGGCAATGGCCCTTACTGCCCAGCCGTCTCCCCTCCATCCTGGCTGAGGCTGTGAGCGTTTGGGCCTGGTGGGGCAGACAGAGAACTGGGGGGGGGCAGTGGGAAGCAGCAGCGGAGATGGCGGGATGAGTTAGCCAGACCCCACTATACCCAGGCGAAGCCGGGTCATCAGTAGTAATAATATAATATTTAATAGTAGCAATAGAAGTATTTCAATCTTGCGTACATCTATGGTTTGAAATGCGTTCCCAATTAGGATTGTGCAGAATTCTGACCAATTTGATAAAGCTTTGATTGGATTGCTTCTTTGAAGAAGATTTGCAAGTCTAAGTTAAGACCTAGTTTGTAGAAATGAATCGACTCAGAATGCTGCAAAGTGCTTCCTTGTTTTGCAGCGTGCTTCACAGGCGGAATGGCTATTCTGCAAACAGTACCGCAGCTTCATTTTTATGTTTGGAGAAAGCATTGGGAGAAAGAGAATAGTGCAATAGTATCTCTGACATTAACATGAATGGGCAGCCAATCAGTTTAATACCTCGTTTAAACTGTCTGCCAGCAGAACAATTCTGGCATGGCACAGCTAATAGGGTTTTATTCATTCACGTTCTCGGATCTCAGCTTCTTGAGTATGGCCAGCCACAAAAACTCTAACTTGGCTCTCGTTTGTGTTCTGTGTTACTCCTGCCAACCCAATTAGAAGCAAAAAATCAATGGTCTGAATATGGCCTGGGTGTTGATTAGACCAGTAATGCATTTTTGGGAGAAATCTTTATTTTTAACCTACATGATTTAAGACTCTTGATAATGAGTGAATGCCCCAGACTAACACAGGCCACACTGAGACACATTGGCCCAAAGCTTTACTGTTTTTAAGAACAGGAGATGGTAAAATAAAAGTGCTACTTTCTCTGTGATCTGCCTATCTCAATGGGCCCTCTTGCTTCAGATGTCTCTGTTAACTAATACACAATATTGTCAACAAGCTACATCCTTAACACAGCAAATCTTGTCAGTGAGAAAAATAATCTTCTCAGGAATGGCCAATTATGCCAACTCCAGGGCTCCTGGGCTACATCCCAAAAGAGCAAGTCATTCAACTACATCCCGAAATGGCCACATTTTGCCCATATGTCTTTTTCTCCAAACAATTCTATTTTTATTGCATAAGTTTTGATACATTTAAATAGAAAATACACACACAATAAAGATAGAAAACCCCTCTCTGTGTGTAGATATATGTGTGTATGCGTGTGTCTGAGAAAGAACTTTTTGCAATCTTTCTTCCTTTTCTTTCCATGTATTGGCACACCTGCTAATCACTAATATTTGTACTGTACATTATTTATTTGTTTGTTTGTTGTTTGTTATTTTGATTTATATGCTGCCCTTCTCCCGCTTACAACCCATTAAGAACATGCAATATAAAACTTAAAATGAAATTAAACAACAATTTATATCCCGACAAACAATTTAAAAGTTAAAATGACCAATCTCCATAAAATTAACATTCTAATCAGGACAGACCAGATCGTTGGAACAACCATGTCTTTAGGGCACGGCAGAAAGATCGCAAATCAGGGATAATCCGAATTTCCGGGGGTAGTTCATTCCAGAGGGTGGGTGCCCCCACAGAGAAGGCTCTCGTCCTGGGAGTCACCAGCTGACACTGCCTGGCCAATGGTACCCTGAGGAGGCCAACTCTGGGGGACGGTACTGGCTAGTGGGAGACTGTCAACGGCAGTAGGTGGTCTCGCAAGTACCCTGGGCCTGAGCCATGGAGCGCTTTAAAGATCATAACCAACACCTTGAATCACACCCAGAAGACCACCAGGAGGCAATGCAGGCCGCACAGGAGAGATGTAACGTGGGAGTTCTGGGGCAACCCCATAATAACCCGTGTGGCCGCATTCTGTACCAGTTGGAGCCTCCAAGTGCTCTTCAAGGGAAGCCCCATGTAGAGAGCATTACAGTAGTCCAGACATCACAGCTTGTCTCTTCAAGTCTTCCATATATTGTCTTCGATTGCTCTCTTCACTCTTTTCCTAAATATATCTGAATTTGCCTCACTGTTTAATGCGTTGTATATAAGGGAGAGCCCCTGCTGAATTTAGCTAATTTCTATTATGAATATATAGTTAATATTACCATTGTATGCTGTCTCCAATGTTAGTCTCCCTTTTGAGTGTTGTGCCAAATAGGCTCTTGCAGCTGTCAACCTATGTCTTCGTGAATTGTGTCACTTTTCATTTGTATTTTCGGGAATTTTTCCTAGGAAAAATATTTGCTTTTGTTTCAGTTAATTTTTAACGTTTAAAATTTTCTGAAAGTTTTGAAGTGTGCCTTTCTAGTATTTCTGAGGGCATTTTAACGTGGTGACCACATGTTGTAGAAGCTCCTTTTTTGTGGTAACATTTCCAACATTATTTGTTATTATATGATTTATATATCTTATTAATCATTAATGGATATGATCCATTACAGATACTATTTATAAAACATTTAATACCAATTTTCTCTCAGATTATTGTCTGAAGTAAATTTTTTCCTTATTGTTCTATTATGATTCTTTACAGTTTGGCATACATGTTATTATGTACTAAGTATGGAATAATATTTACATTTTTCAAGGAAATAAAGAGGACTCCTGTTGTTTAGATGAACCAGATTAACAGACTCAGATAAAACGAACTGCTGCAATGTAATGTACAGGAATTGCATGTACAGTGAATACAAAATTACATTGCCAGAGGATCAATCAAGGGACGAGCCTTCTCGGAAAGATTTGTATGATAGTCTATATTCATTCTTTTCAAAGTTTTAAGAAGGCCCTGGAAATGCTAAATTGGCTTACCATATGTAGCTCCAAAGGACATTTTGGCTATATCTTGTATTCTGTTGTTAGTGAATGAGCAGTGATATAATGTGCCATATTTCAAACATCAAGAGGTTCATGGTAATGTTTGAAGAAATGTCCTTCTGGGTTCAGTTCCAGGTGGGGAAGAAAGACACTGGAAACATGGTGACTGCTTGTAAAGGTGGTTTAATGGTGGACAGGACCACATGGCTTGGGTTCCTGAGGAGAATAGAGTCAGGATAACATGACTTGGAGCTCCTGGGCAAAGAAAAGGTAGGAGATGCTGAGGGCCCCTTCATTTTATATCCTCTGTTGGGCTTTGACCCTTGTACCTGTGGCAAGAAGCCCCTTGTACCTGTGGCAAGAAATGTATCCTGATTGGTTGCTGTCAGAGGTCATAGCTAGCATTGTAGGTTGTTTGTGTGCTACGTTGGTTGAAACCTGGTGGGTGATGCAATGAAGGGCAATTGAATGGCTCTTCCTGAAGGAAGTAGATCTTTGTTATGTAGAATAGACTGGCTGAGGCCCTTAATGGCTCATTAACAAAGATGGAGGCTGATTTTCTGCCTCTCTGTGTTTCTACTTCTTCCCTTTTAGTGTATCCCAAAATATTTCACCTCTCAAGGAGAGGGGTGGGTTTTAACTTCCAACAGTAATATCCTAGAAAGCTTATACAACATCATAAAAAAAAGAGATTTCCTGGGAGGAAAATCCAATAACTACCTGGAAAAAAAGAATTCAATGCAATTAAACAGAACTCTTATCCAAGTGAATGAAAGAACAAGGAATTTCATAACTGGGTCATTATTCTAGTTCACTCTTTGACAACAATTTGAAATGTGTTGAAAATGCATGAATCCCCCCCCCCCCCCATCTTGCATTCCTTGCCTTGTAGATATTGGAAATTATAATTGGAGCTTGCAGGAACTTTTCTCTCTGTCAATTTAATGAAATCTGTTGGAGGTTCAGTCTACAATTTTAAGAATCCTTAAACCATACTTCAGGACTCATCTTTTTCAGATTAACTCCCCGAGAACGCAGAGGTGCTATTCACGTAGCACATTTAATTGGGTCTGATGGGGGAAATTAGCACATCATGTGAACAGCAAATCAACTGACTGGAGGATTAACCCTCTTATTCAGCCGTCCAAAGCAAATCCAGAGTTATAGATTGTCCTTCCAAATAAAACAGCAAGGCTTCCCTAGATACTGTATTCGGTCTCACTTCTCTTCTTGTTTCTCCCTACATCTGCAGAAAGAATGAGAGACAGCAAAGGTGAAGATGATTTTTCCAGTCTATAATGGTGCTAATCCCCATGGGATGACTGCCGATTTTTAACTTCTTTTTTTAGAGTAAAAGGACCTCAGAAGAGAGAGTCTCACGGGACTCTTTTACAGTGAATGGAATAATGAAAATAATTCACAACAACAATATTTGATTTATGGAGACTTGAGAACACCCATAGCCAGGGGAATGACTGATGTAATCGGTATTGGTTCCTGCAAATGGAGAATGGGTCTTACTTGAGTGCACAGCGGGGAGATTGAATTTGTGAGGGAGATGGGCAATTTCTAAATTTGATGTAAAATTTTAAAAAAATCAAACATGTTCTCTCTGATTCTGTGAATGAGACTGTTGAATTTATTTCACTTTGCACTCAATTAAAAAACGCCTTTATTGTAAGGTGCATTTAAAATGGCCGACTAGGCCTTGGTCTCTCTCTCTCTCTCTCTCTCTCTCTCTCTCTCTCTCTCTCTCTCTCTCTCTCTCTCTCTCTCTCTCTCTCTCACACACACACACACACACACACACACACACACACACACACACACACACACACGTTGGAGACAGCCAGTCTGCTGCTGGGCAGATCTCAACTGTCTTGGAAGACCTTGTGATGTGTCAATCATCATTAGTATGAAAAGGTATAAATACCAGAGGCTCAGCTCCAAGCCTCATAGTGGCGTTGTACTAGATGTAGGATGCTAGTGTGTGGGGCTCCTAGCCCTAGCCTTTCCTGCTGTTTCATTTCTGTATGTTGAACTACCTCATGTAGCTGTGAAAGCTGTGGTCTCCTGACTTTGCCTCTGCTATGGTCCAACCCTCCTTGTTGCAAGGTTTCCTACTGCAGAGTAAAGACTGCTCTGCAAATATTTAACAGAGACCACCCCTACCCTGTGCCTGACCTATATTTTGGTATTTATTTTTCCTTCCCCCGCCCCTTGCAAAGGGGAGAGATTGCTTAAACCAGCTATTGCTTCCAGCAATGAGCTTTCCTAAAAGGACCTAATGCAGGTTAACAAGCTCAGGGATAGCCTTAATTAAGTTAATTAACTCCCTATCTGAAATTGGCTAGTCCCTAATCAGTTTACCTTTAAGATGTTTGTTTGCTTTTTTCAGCAGCTGGGAGCACACTAGCAGATGCAGGATGTATTTCCAGTATTATGCACTTGCTTACTCTCATAATACCTGTCTTTTCCCAGTTTCCTTATGAGTTGTGTTCCCAAAATCTTCTCTATTTGGGTTTACCTGGCTGTTTGGGGAATCATATCCTTCTGATGCTGTAAGTTTGTTCAGAGGTGATTTCTTTATAAACTTTCCCCCCAATATTTATATGTTGGCTACTCCCTTGGTGTACATGTTCATTGGTACCTGTTGTGCAATTTTGAATTAACCATCAACACCCAGATTAAAGGCCGTATAGAAGCGCTTGGATTGCTTTATCTGCCACCATTGGTGGAATCGCCAAGTTCAAGAAACTTAAAACATTTTGACATTGTAAGGGTCAAGGTTGGCAAACAGCAATCATTTGGATCCCTTGCTTTACTGCTACAGAATACTGGACAGAATCTTAAAAGTCTACCAAACCAATTATCCTGATCTACTTTTATGTAGTATAATTATGGAGGAGTTACTCTAAGTGTCTTTCTCAAGCTTCCCTGCTTCCATGGACTAAGGAATATTTTCTGTAATAAGAGAGGTCTCCTCTCCTATAGTGGTCACATTTCCTACTCTGTTGTTGGAAGTTAAAACTCACTCCTCCCCCAAGAGAAGCGAAATGTTCTGGGATACACCAGAAAGTAGAAACTCAGCCACAAACTCAGCCCCCACCTTTGCTAATGCCCCATTAAGTCCCTGAGCCAGTCTATTCTGCATAACAAAAATCTACCACCTTCAGGCAGAGGAAATGCCCCAAAGCCCCTTCATTGCACCACCCACCAAGTTTCAACCAAACTTAGCACACAAACAGCCTACAATGCTAGCTATGACCTCTTGACAACAACCAATCAGGATGCATTTCTTTCCACAGGTACAGGGGGCAGGATCAAAGCCCAACAGAGAGTATAAAACCAAGGGACTCTCAGCATCTCTTCCCTTTTTTTGCAGAGGAGCTCCAAAGCACGTGATCCTGTCCACCATTAATCCATCTTTCCAAATAGCCTCCATGTTTCCAGTGTCTTTTTCCCACTTGGAACTGAACTCAGATGGGCATTTCTTCTAACACTGTGTTTCCAGGTTTTGCTAGATATTCTATCACAGTGAGGTAGGTTACAATTAGACAAATGACTGGCCTGAAGTCACCCAGACCAGTTTCCATGGTTGAGATTGGATTAGAATCTGACACTCCCTAGTGCACAGCTGTCAAACTCCTGGCCCAACAGGCCAGATGCATCATGCGCTGGCCACACCCAGTTTAGCAAAGGGGGGAAAAGTGCCGATATGTCACATGATGCTGCCATGATGATGTGAGTTTGACACCCCAGGCCTAGTACCTACCCAACGCCAGAACCACTGTATCACCTACTATAAGTGCAAATGGTCAATTATTTTGTTCACTTGAATCAAAGTATCAAGCAGATAGTTTAAACTGCTCAGTTTAAAGCCTTGGGATAATTTCTACCGGCAGCAGCTCAGAAAAAAGCATTAGTGCTCATTAAAAAGTATCACTTTGAAACCTATGGTACATTTACACAACACTTAAAGAAAAAAAAATAGGAAAGGGGAAAGTGTAAAGGGATAAGGAAAAAAAACAGAGAAAGGCTAACTTTTAACTTACTTTGATACAGTTAGATATAAATGCATTAACCATTTCAATTAAAATATCCAAAAGTGGTTTCTATGTAAACAAAGCTGGACAAAATAATCTACTATGAATTGATCCAATGCTTAAAAAATAGTTTTTAAAATACCATTCTGATATAATTGTTCCTGATTTTAAATCTGTTTATTCCATATTCCCTGTATCAGCTTCTTCCTTATTAATTATTTCACATCAGTTTATTTGTTAGTTTTTCAGTCACATGTAGTATTGTGAACAGATTCTGATGGTTCCATAATTTCTACTCATTTAATTGTAATATGGAATTGCCAAGTGACATTATGAAAAGAAAACTTTTGTTCACTTGAATCATCTTTTCTTCCATTGCTAGCTGGCTGATTCCCCATCCTTCAGTTAATATGCTTATATTTGGTGCCTCTTCTCCCATTCTGAAACCATCTTTTTCTTTCCTGAGGGCACCCCTAAAATACGCTTTTTTATCTTTCTAAATAGACTTCTGAATATTGTCTTGTCCCTATTGTGCTTTCTCAACTTTCTTATTTAGAAAACTACTAACTGATTACCTGGCTTTGCCTGGGTATAGTCGTCCTGGAGCTAGCTGCCTTCCTAAGGTTTCAAAAAGCCTCACATTGTCCCATCCTAAGGTTTCAAAAGGCCTCACCTCGTCCTGGTCTAGACCTCCATATCATCTGCTGCTTCCTCCTCCTACCCTGCTTGGCCCTCACCTCATCCCAGGCAGCCTCCATTTCAAAAGGCCTCCATATTGGTGGCCTGTACTGCCCCAGGCACTGCCTGACACTGCTCTCTGGTGCCCCTTGTGGCATCCTTAAGGAAAGAGCTTAAGCCAGGCATGAGGGAAATCCTGGGGGTAAGCACTTCAGCAGTATTTTTAGGGGACAAAGACCCCCCCCACGGCATTCATACCTGCACAGTGTTTTTTTCCAGAGGGTAAGCTACCTACATGGCAAGTTTCATTGTGATTGGTCCAGCCGTTAAAGATTGTATACAGAAGATACACCCACACCCACACCCACATTCCCTTTTATATATATAAATAATCTTATTCATTTGATTGTTCCTATTAGGACTTATATGGAAACAAACTACCATTAGATCTCAGCTGAAGATACTAATCCAACTCTTCTGATAACTTTAGCAAAATAACATTTACAGACCTTATATTGTTGCTTTGTGTTCTTTAGTAAATTCTTCACAGTATTTAGAATAGTGAACAGCGATGTGTGCTTATGAAACATTTGTGCAAGAACCTTGCATTGTGTTATCAGTGATGTGCACAGATATATGACTGCATACATTTGACTACAAAAACAGAGGCATCAAAGAATGCCCAATTTACAAAAGCCAAAAGAACCTTTCCCCCCTAAGTTTCTACCGGGAATTTAATAACACAACCCACACCAGCCATTCCTACTTAGTATTCACACATTGTGGCTCCTAAAATAGCACAGGGCCAAAGGCTCTGTGAGAAATAGTTGAAAATGAAAGCAAGGAAACATAGGCAGTGTCTCTCGGAACCACAGTAGACTGTCTAGAGATAAACAGACACAAAGGCAGTCATATATCAGGCAAGTAGATCCCTCGGGAAATGAAAATGGTTAGAGCATATTTCTTGGTGAAAGCAATATGGGCCTCTCCTGAGGAAATGAGGGAGACCTTCATCCTCTGAGGTGAATGCTATTTGTAGCTTTTAGCTTTATATGTCAGCAAGGCCATAAGAGAAAATAAGGATTTTCTGATCAAGCTTATTTCCAATCATTCTGGGTTTTTTTAAAGGATCCAAGGCTTCTTGAGGGGCTTGGGCTACAAGCGCTTATCAGACTTTCAAGTTCCTATGAAATAGTGAAGGTCCAGCCCATGGTGCCTCTGTCAGCAAAAACAGTTTCGGTGGTTTCTGTTTTTTGCTGGCAGACGTTTGCATGACCTGGAGAGGAGAGGCATACAGTAGAAGGACTCCTAACATTTTGAGTCAAACATTTATCACCTCTCCTATAGGCACTAAAAGACCCACTTGTCCATGACTTAAAAACAAACCAAATTGGGACTGTTCTTTTTCTGTTGCAGAAAATAGATGGCCCATTTTTTCGTTTATGCAGTAGGAAATAGTATGACCATCTGAAGAAAATGTAGCAGAACCCAGAGATCAATAATTTAATATGGCTCTCCACAGGCTATTCCGCTTATTATGCTCTCAGAGCAACCTCTCGACCATTACAGAACTTCTACCACAACGGCCTGCTTTATGGTATACATTGAAGGAAGGCATGGAATTGGTTGGAAGACAGTGGCTTGGCGACAGCACGTCTGAGCACACAAAAGATACCAGGTCCACTCTGTGGCATCTGGAAAAAGGGATGCAAAAGAGCTATGGCTAATCAGTGAAGATAATACTGGGATCTGCATGGCTTGATTCAGAGTAAGTCTACTTCCTCTGACACACCACAAAAAGCACCATTACGTTTAGGAGCAAAGTTTTGCTAAAGGGCTAAATGTCCTATTATCTCCCTCTTTTTTGAGGCAAGGAAGAGAATATGCATTTCTTTTGTGTACAAATGGCCAACCAGAAGAGATACCACAAGGAAACCCAAACCCTGTATATAGACTCATCTTCGATACTTGAAATCTCCAGATCAGAAAATGCTTCTGCTTAAAACTCTAGAGTTGTTTCCCCAATGGTGCATTAGAGCAGCGTCCCCCAATCTTTTGGACACCAGGGACCAGTACCTTGGTGAATGTTTTTTCCACGGACCAGAGATGTGGTTTTGCGTGCTGCCTGCATCGCCTGGGTGGGGCTTCGCTTGTGTGCGCGGACTGGTTGCTGGTAAAGCCACAGACTGGTCCAGATTGGAAGTTGGGGACCCCCACATTAGAGGGATGTAAACAGTGCACGCTCCTTAAGTGTAACGAAACCTACTTAAGAGCTTTGTAGAAATCCCAAGTATAAAGGGTTACAATATTAGATATACGTACAGGCTGTTTCTACTTATGGTGATGTCTTCTTTTTCACCCCTGAACACACGGCATCAAACAATCTAAAAATGGTAGTCCTTGGTGACCTTTAAGCACACGTACACAGAGAGTGAAAAAAAAAAAGAGCAATAATTGTTTAGAAACACCGTTTCTTTCCCAGGTTCTGGTCTGGTGGGATTGTAACATTGGTGACTAAGGCTCTAAGAGCTCAGCTGCGTGCTTTGTCACCGGTACGACCTTAGCTTTCTTATCTAGTTTAACTTCCATTTTCACTGTGGAGCAACTTTATGTGGATGTGACAAGCACAGCCATTCCATGTCAGGAAGAAGATAAGTCAAAATTATTCACGGAGATACCAAAGACGCCCATCCTTTATACCAGGGGTCTGCAAACTGTGGCTCTGGAGCCACATGCGGCTCTTTCGGCCCACTGCTGCGGGTCTGTTGGGTGATCCCACCACTGATTGGCCCCTCCCCTCTCCTGCCCTCCCCTCCCCGTCACTCCTCACCTGGCCTGAAAAGGTAAGGGTGATGGTGTTGGATGAAGACTCACTCCATATTCCAGAGCAGGAGGCAACTGGGTGGGAATAAGTGAT
>JANHFR010183452.1:0-13101 GCA_032468015.1 Mimophis mahfalensis | reverse complement strand
ACACCGCCCTGAGTCCTTCGGGAGAAGGGCGGTATATAAATCTAATAAACAAACAAACAAACAAACAAACAAACAAACAAACAATTAACCAGTGGAACATCTTGTCTTCAGACCTTGTGGGCGCTTCATCACTCGAGGTCTTTAAGGAGCCATTTGTCTGCAATGGTATCGGGTTTCCTGCTTGAGCAGGGGGATTTGACTAGAAGACCTTCAAGGTCCCTTCCAGATCTATTCTGATTCATTGATTGATTGAAGTTCATAAGGTGTGAACATCTGATAGTTGGTACACATATCCAACTATCCATATGATACCCAACATTATTGAAGTTCTGCAAATTCCAGTCCATGGATGATTTCTTTTGAAATGCCATCAATGCTTATTGATCAGAAAAAAAAAGACCCTTGTGGGAAAACTGCTAGAAAGAAGCAGAAGATTCTCGATTATAGCAGAATTTGTCTTGAGGCGACATTCGTCCGTTTCAAAATTTAGCAGTGCCACCTACAGGTTTGCAATTGTCAAATGTTGACACATACACACCCACCCACACAGACTGATCTTTTTTCCCCCCTTGAAGTTCCTAATTCGTTGCCTTCCCAGTTCCTTGCCTTCCAGATATTCTGGACTCCATGTCACATCTAATTCCATTCAGTTGGCCATGATAGTCCATTGCCTCTGAAAGATTTTAGCTTGAAGAAGGCTGGTTTTAATTCAACTTTCCTCCTTGGGAATAGGAAACGATACACACTTGTGAGATTATCTTGCCTGCTACAGAGGAGAATCTGCTTTAAAACAGCTCCTTTAGTTTGTTGACTGGTGTTGGCGAAAGCTGCAACCTTACACAGCAGGAAAGCTTTTCAAATCAAAGGTGAAGATGAGTGATTTTCAAGTCACTAAAGAAACAGGCTTGCTGCAGAGAGTTGAAATGTGCACTTTATTTAAACTAATTAAATTAAGTTGCAAATGCCGTTTGCTGTAGAAAAAGCCATACAGTAGCTGACACCTTTTATTAGAAAGCACAAGCTTATGACTTTTAATAAGAATGTGTTAGTTGGAAAAGAGGCTTCCAGACTTCTGATTTCTTTTAGAAATACATACCTCAGAAATATCTCTTTGTGTATCTTTTATGTAGCACCTTTAAGAATAGAATTTCCTCAAGGGAATTATTCTACAGTTACTCCAAGTCTCAGACTAACAATTAAAGCAAAAGCACCAACAAAGGAGAATATTTGTAGCTCAGGGTTGAAATGAGGAGTCCTTGGTGCTCTCTGAGCTTGCTTGTTTTCTTGCAAATTGTTCATGACCCTAACTAGGTAACATCATCATCAGTGGTGGGATTCAATTTTTTTTTTACTACTGGTTCTGTGGGTATGGCTTAGTGGGCGTGGCTATGCTGTCAGCCAATCATAGGTGGTATTTGCCGGTTTTCCAAACCAGTCAAAATTATCGCTACCAGTTCTCCAGAACCTGTCAGAACTGGCTGAATACCACCTCTGATCATCATGTATGTAACTGATGATCATATAACTGATGAGGTTACCTAGTTAGGGTCATGAAACATTGGCAAGAAAACAAGCAAGCTCAGAGAGCACCAAGGACCCCACAAAGTAAAAGTAAAACTTTAATTTGGTATATTACCTTTCCTTGCAGAGCTGAAGCCTTCAAATGGCTGTTTAGAACTGCACCACAAAAGGCAATAGCATTTAGACTTACATACCGCTTCACAGTGCTTTACAGCCCTCTCTAAGCAGTTTTACAGTCAGTCTACTGCCCCCAACAGTCTGAGTCCTCATTTTACCCACCTCAGAAGGATGGAAGGCTGAGTTGACCTTGAGTCTGGTGAGATTCAAACTGCCAAATTGCAGCCGGCAGTCAGCAGAAGTAGCCTGCAGTACTGCACTTTAACCACTGAGCCACCACAAAGCTCCTGTTATCATATAGGTATCATAGTATAGGTAAATAGCTATTCTACAGGTAGTTCTTAATTTACAACCATTCATTTAGTGACTGTTCAAAGTTACAACAGCACTGAAAAAAGGAACTTATGACAGTTTTTCACACTTATGACTGTTGTAGCATTCCCTCTGATCACATGATCAAAATCTGGATACTTGCCAACTGGCCTTTATTTATGATGGTTGCAGTGGCCCATAGTCACATGATCACCTATTGTCACCTACGGACAAGCCAAGTCAGGGGAGAAGCCAGCTTCATTTAGCAACCATGTTAATAACCATGTTAACAACTGCAGTGATTCTCTTAACAACTGTGGCCAGAAATTGGGTAAAATTAGGTAAAGCTCACTTAACATTGTTCTTGCTTAATAACATAAATTTTGGGCTCAATTGCGGTTGTACGTTGAGGACTACTTGAACAAAATTCAACACGCAGTACATTTTAAGGATTTTTGTTCAGCACAGATGATGTTACCTAGTTGGGTCTGCAAGAAAATAACCAAGCTGAAAAAGCACCCAGGACCCATCCACAGTTCAACCTTGAGCTATAAATATTCTCTTCTATTGGTAATCTTATGGATGCCCTTAGACTTCTCTACTCCAAGCCAAAATTTGCTCACCTCTACCATACTTTAGAGTATTCCTCATTGTTCCCTATTTTCCCTCTGTCTGGAGTTGGCTTGACACATCTCCAAGGGCATTCTTTTATCTTCATTAAACTGTGGACTAATAGACAGGGTTGTGCACAAGCTATAATAATCCCCAGACCCCAATCTGATTTGAAATCTCTGATCTCAAACCACATCGATAATAAACAACACCAGTTCGATTGGTAAGGAACAAAAATCATTGGCTATGCTAGCACCTACCGCACATGTCAATTTATGGAAGCCTGGGATTCTACCAAAGGAGCAATTAACAAGCATATTCATCTGGATCCAGCATATGAATATGTAATAAACTAGACCATTCGAACAACTAATCAACAAGAGAACCAATCAGCTGCTCAGAATTTCAATATAGCTCCAAAGGAATAACCAATCACTCAACCAATGGACCACACTGGCACAGAAGACATTTATAAGCTAAGGAGAATAGGTTAAGAAAAATCCTGCTAATGATATTAACTAGTCTGGGTAACAAAAGTTCAGGAACTAAACTGAAACGACCTTGGAGAGCAAATCACTGCCCAAATCTACCAGTGGAGCTGCAAATATTTCCTATTATTTCAAACTCAAATGGATTCCTTCATGCTTGCTTAATAATGGTAACATCTCTCCTCTCTGCTCCCTTCACTAAGCCTATCTCAAGGAGCTGCCAGTGTGAGTCCTGCCTTCTTGGGTGGAAGCCACCCCATTTTAAGCATCTTCCCAAAAAGCTTGTTGTTGGAACTCTAGCCCCCTGTGATGGATGAAGCTTGTGGAGTTGAAAGCGAAGAACTTACTATCAGTTATCAAACCCAGGACATGCATGCCTCCCCCATCCATGGCAGAGGAAGAAGCTGCAAGAAGTCTGTTGGGTAAAAGGAGGAGCAAGGGATGTACAATTTTAATTTTGGGGCAGAGGTGTGTCTATGTGTAGGTTTAGTGTGCAGTAAAACCTCAGTTCGTGACCACAATCCTTTCCCAGACTTTGATTGCAAACCGATTTGGTCGTGTTCTGAAGTGACACTGTCTGTGCATGCACAGACAATTCTGTGCATGTGCAGAAGGCAGGGATGGGTTTCCACCGGTCTAACAACTGGTTTGCTTTGCATGTGCATCACGTGTGTGTTCTGTTTGCTGAGATGTGCCAGAGCCGAAAAAGAGCTGATTGGCGCGCCTGAGCTATTTTCCGGCTCTGCCACATTTCAGCTGTTTTCTAGTCCAAACAGAACATGCATGCAGCCACACAGAAGCGTGTGTGCCATATGCACACTATGCACATGTTACATTTCTGCTAGCAAACAGCTGAGAAATGCCAGAGCCAGAAAACAGTGGATTGGCACGCCTGAGCTATTTTTTGGGTCTGCCACATCTCAGCTGTTTTCTAGCCTTAATGGAATGCATACTCAGCGATAAAGGATAATTTAGAAGCAGGGAAGGTTGGGTGGGCCCACTTCCAACCACCCACAGCAACTCTAACAACCAGTTTGCCTTGACTGGGCTGAACAGGTAGAAACCCACCCCTGGTGGAAGGGGAAATTGATGTAGAAAGGAATCTTTCCACACCGTGTTTGTTCACCATCCGAGTTTTGAGTTGTGAACCGATTCAAAACTGGGGTGGAATTTTTGATCAGAACCCAAATAGGTTGTGAACGGATGTGTTTGTGAACAGAGGTTCCACTGTACTATAAATATACCTATATACAGGAGAGTGGATGGTCAGATTCTTAAGTATCAGTAACAAAGATCTGTCCTCGTTAATGGGTTTTTAAAATCTGCAATAAAAGCTACTTATCTAACGGCAAATCTTGTCCTTGACATACTCATTGTCAACTCTTGAGGACTGGTGGAATTTCTCAAGAGGTATTTATTGACTGCCTTGTTTGAAATTCTGAAATGATGAATAAACCCAAAATACAGATAGCTCTCAACTTATGAACGGATGTTCAATGATTGTTCAGAGTTACAGAGGACCGCCCCAGAACTAATGACCTGGGTTTGAAATTCTGATAGAGCCATCCCTCCACACAGTCATGTGATTGCATTTTGGGCACTGTGTGATTGGCCCACATTTATGGCTTGCAGTCAGGTGGCCACGATTTACCATGTTTTTTGCTAGAAACTGGCATTTGCTTCCACTTTCCAATAAAAAATGCCCATTGGGTGCAATGAGTTTGCTTAACAATCATGAAGTTTGCTTAACAATCGCCACAAAAAAAGGTCACAAAATCTCGCTCAGTCACTTGGTGACTTGCTTAAAGTCTGCAACAACCTACCACTATAATTCTGGGCTCAATTATTGTTGTAAGTTGAGGACTACCTGTAATGCTAGGCTTGGGGATCACAGTGATTCTGCTTGCTGTTGTTCAGTTGCTAAATCATGTCTGACTCTTTGTGACCCCACGGACCATAGTACACCAGTCCCTCTTGTCCTCCACTGTCTCCCGGAGTTTGCCCAAATTCATGTTCATTGCATTGATGATACCATCTAACCCTCTCAACCTCTGCTGCCCCCTCCTCCTTTTGCTTTCAGTCTTTCCCAACATCAGGGTCTTTCCCTTTCTTCTCATTTGTTGGCCAAAGTATTTGAGCTTCAGGATCTGGATTCTGCTTGGCACCATTGTTATTGCTTAGTTTAAGTTTATTTTATTGTCATTGCACCTCGTACAAAAACAAATTAAATGCCATCTTCAGTGTATGTTATAACTATAAAAATAAAACACAAACACACATCCTTTGCATTCTATACAATTGGATTGAAAACCCTTGATATTGCATTAATATTGCGCTATACAGTGGAATTCAGTTCAACTGCTCTGGGATAGAAGCTGTTTTTGAGCCTATTTGTCCTTGTTTTTATTATCCTGTACCGTCTGCCAGATGGTAATAGTTCAAAAAAAGGGTGCCCTGGATGAGATGGATTTTTAAGAATGTTTTGAACTTTCTTAAGGCAGCGGGAGCTATAAAGCTCTTCCAAATAGGGGAGGGGGCAACCAATGATCCTCTGAGCAATGATGTTAACCCTCTGGAGTGCTGTCCTATTTCCACCATGCAGCTGGCAAACCATACACAGGTGCAGTAACTTAAAATACTCTCTATGGTGCAGTGATAGATGGTCACCAGCATTTTTTCATTCACTTGTTGTTTCCTGAGAAATCTCAGGTAGTATATTGCCCTACAGATACCAGGAAAAATGCTTTTCATTCTCCCAGGCACACTCAACCAGTAAAGCTGTTTACTTTAAATATATTTACTACTTAGAAACTTCTGCACTGGTTGTTACTTTTATTACTTTATTACTTACATTATCAAGTGTCGCAATTATGTGCAATGGCGGATTTTAACAATTCCTCTGACTTGTTGTATAGAGCTTTTAAAGTGGTGGAAAAACGTGCCTCTGCTCAGCAAAACCCTGGTTTTAAAAATTAGCAAAACCTTTAGAGCAGGGGTCTCCAAACTTGGCAACTTTAAGACTTGTGGTCTTCCAGAATTCCCCAGCCTGCATGGGGAATTTGGGGGTGTTGGCTGAGGTATTCATGGCTGGCTGATAAATACTAGGAGTTGAAGTCCATAAGTCTTAAAGTTGCCAATTTTGGAGACCCCTGCTTTAGAGTAAGAAATAAACAATGTAAGATTGAAAGGGACAAGAAGGCCAGAGGTGGTATTCAGCCAGTTCCGACAGGTTCTGGAGAATCGGTAGCAATAATTTTGACTGGTTCAGAGAACTGGCAAATACCACCTCTGATTGGCCCACAGCATAGCCATGCCCATTAAGCCCCGCCTACAGAACCAGTAGTAAAACAATTTGAATCCCACCACTGAAGAAGGCCTTGAGAAATATCAAGGTGAATGGACAACAAAATTGTTCAGAGGAACGGTCTACCCTCTCTTTGTCCCACCTAGAATGGCTACCTGATGGAAATGAAAGGGGAGAACAGTGGCATGGGATAGACCTCCACTGGAGGAGAACTCAGAAAGGGAATGTTCAAAAGAAGGAGCAGGAGGCCACCTCTTCCATAACACCAGGTCCACCGACCCAACGAGTCATATTTTCCAACAGTTAGTGTGCTGCTATCCCCTGGCACCACATGTCACACCATGGTGATGTGGAAATGTGCAGCTTTTTATCCTGTCTGAAGTTGTAAGGAGCACAGGCCATGCCTGGAGGTAGAATGGGTGCCAGCTGCCACTTGAGATCTGGGTGGATTTAATGAACTCATAGTGGATGAAGAAGATGGTTTTTATTACCTTGTTTTAACACAGGAACTGTAATGTAGGGGTCCCCAACCCCTGAGCTGTGGCCCACTACTAGTCCATGGCCTATTTGGAATGCAGCTGCGTATGTGGAGGGCCAGTGTGCATGTGTAGGCATGTGAGCGCAGTTTGACTTGGGGAAGTGACAGACTGGTGCATGGTCAAGTTGAGCTGTGCATCTATGCACATATGTGCTGGCCCACCACTCACATAAATTGAGCTGTGAGTATGTGCGCGTGCAGGTGCCAGCCCACCATTTGCACGGCCTCTCCCTCCCCCATCAGGCTGCCAACCACAAAAGTTGGGGACCACCACTGTAATGGATACAAGGAGCTGGTTCTCTCAGTGATGTCTACGGAGAGTCTCTCAGAGATCTTCCAGCCAGGATCTTTTATGGATGTTTTCTAGTTTATTTAGGTTTAGATTTATTTATTAATAACATTTTAAATCCTCTCTCCCTAGACCAGGGCTCTCCAAGATTGGCAACTTTAAGTGCCCTAGACCAGGGCACTTCATACTTGGCAACTTTAAGACTTGTGGACTCCAATTCCCAGAATTCCACAGCCAGACATGCCAGCCATCTTTAAGACTTGTGGACTTTATGGTGGGTGAGGAATTCTGAGAGTTGAAGTCCACAAGTCTTAAAGTTGCCAAGTATGAAGAGCCCTGGTCTAGAGGCTTTTTAGAGCAGGGATTTCAACTCCCCAAATTCCCCAGTCAGTCAGGGTCACAAGTTGCGGTCATGTGACATTGCGCTGAATGACCCACAATGATTTGCTAATGACGGTGATCGGGATTGATGTTATAAGTTGGCATGGTCATGTGACGCTATGCTTAATGCCTGTGCCACTTAGCGATGGAATTGCCAGTTCCACGTGGTCAATAAGTGAGCACTACCTGATTCCTTTTCATACTTTGGCTATAAAATGTCTGTCTATCTATTCATCTACCTGAATGTATTTCTATCGATATATAACATACATAAGACACAAAGGCTATAAAATAAAATACAAAATATCTTTTCTATCTTTTGCAGATTCATCTTTTCTTTTAAAAATTTCTATGCAACTGCTTTCCAGATAATTTTTTGCCCTTGCTCTTCACTTTTCTCCACTTATGTATTTGTATGTCTGTGACTGTCTGTGCACCCACAACTCTAAAGGTAAAGGTAAAGATAAAGATTCCCCTCACACATACATGTTAGTCATTCCGGACTCTAGGGGGTGATGCTCATCTCCATTTCAAAGCTGAAGAGCCAATGCTGTGGTCATGTGGCCAGCATGACTAAATGCCAAAGGCGCACGGGATACTATTACCTTCCCCCCAAAGGTGGTCCCTATTGCTCTACTTGCATTTTTACATGCTTTTGAACTGCTAGGTTGGCAGAAGCTGGGACAAGTAACGGGAGCTCACTCCATTATGCAGCACTCAGGATTCGAACTGCCAAACTGTCAACCTTTCTGATCGACAAGCTCAGCATCTTAGCCACTGAGCCACCCACTACTCTAGAGATTGCTATTTATTTTTTGGTTGTTCTGGTTTTTTTTGTCCCCATTGTCCTTTTGGGGGACAAAGTGTCCCTTCTAAAGATCTCCAATTTTGAGCTTTCCTTCCTGATTACAAGTTGTTTTTGAAGAAGGTTATCTTTTCCTTCAATCTATGTACTTGAGCATCATTCAGGATCCCATATCCACCGTTTCTGCTTTCTTGTAGTCACAGACTTGTACAACCAGATTGTTAGCAACCAGGTTAACTTCCTTCTTTTTTCTGACAAACTCCTGCCAGCATTAATGTCCTTCGTTATTTCTCAACTGTGTTGTAATCTTCTGGTCTACACTAACATGATATACCTAGCCAGATACCCTTTTTCCACTCAATATTTTAATTATAAGTGGTCCTCGTGATGTTACCTAGTTTGGGTAATGAAACATCTGCAAGAAAAGTCCCAGAAAAGGTGCTTTTTTTTTTTCAAGAGACAACTGGGCTTTCTGGTTTTTCTTTGAAGACATTTCACTTCTCATCCAAGAAGCTTCTTCAGCTTTGACTGGATGGTGGGGCATGGAAGGATTTATACTCCTTGCAGACAGCTGGTCCTTCGTATTCTTTACATCTGCAAGAAAACAACCAAGCTCAGAGAGAGCACTAAGGACCCTCCAGATTAAAGTCTGCTATATATGCATTTAAGTGCAGTTAATATTTTCAAATTTGCTTTAAAAGAAAGTGCCATATTTAGAATTATTTCCTTGGAGATAACTGCAAATTCAGTGGGCATCAGCAGTACCAAGCTTGTCACATAAGTATCTGTTAATTTTCTAGCATTGCAGACTTGGATCTACAATGCTGTTAACAACTAAATGATGAACCTTGCATTTGATCACAGGTTGATGGATCAATGTAGAGCCCAAAGCCAGGATGCCAGACAATCTTGATCAACTAAGAAGTAGCTTTATTTACAAATATTCACATAAGCCATGAGGTGGCCGTACTACAGAAGCGAAACTGAAAGCAATACACGCAGAGTAGACATGAGGGGAAAAAAGGCATGGCTATCACCCATATTTATAGTGTAACCAATAACGATGATTGATATCTTGTGACTGCGGGAGTTGGGCTTCCACCTGCTTAGTACCAGACTCCCTGTCTCCAGGCTGTTAGTGTGGTGTGGTGTGGCCTAAAACTCTGTTGGCCATCTTAACTACACTTTACAGCATATAGATATTATTGTTTTAATATGGGAATGCAAAATCTACCAGTATCATAGAGTGGTTGAATATAAAACTACTGTAATGCAAGTGATATATCTGCAGAATTATGTGTATTATCAAGTCTGTCAAGTAAGGCTTTCTGGGCTAATTTAATTCAGAGAACCACAATGTGATAAGCATGAGTTAGACTTCTCAGTATCTCTTTGCTGCCATTTAGTGAGCATCTGGATTTTTCTAGCCCATAAATCAATGAAGTTTATGTGCTGAAGTTTGATTTGAGATCTAATATTTAACTAAACACTTGTCTTAAAATCCATTAAAAAGATTAGAATATATTTCTAACAATTATAGCAGCTTTTTTCTTATTTTAAAAAGTAAAGTTATTTACATCGGGTGAGAACTATACAATATGTATTAAAGGCATGGAGAGAAAACAATAGGATAACTTCATTTTCTAAGACATCAATATTCATGATCTACGGTTTAAGATACCTTGAAAGAATCCCTCCAGTTTTGGAACTGGGATTTGAGATTACCTTTGTTGATTAGTTGTTGGTTGCCTATCTGCTTCTGATTTGCAAGATGGAATGCATTGCTTAGATTGCTAACATATGTTATTTGTTTGTTGGAACTGTTTTAAATTTGGACAACCATATATATTATAAATACATAAATGCATTTACCTTGCTATTTTTAAATTTCTGTAAACCACCCAGAGTTGCATTTGTAAAATAGAATGCTATATAAATTGCTAAATAAATACATGGGGATTATTCTATTTGAAATAACTCTGGCCAGGGGATCAGTATGTCAAATTTCATTCTAATAAATAAATAATAAATCTAATAATAAAATCTATATTAACCAAAACTTGTTCCATACATTTCAATTATATCAATGATTGTGTGCTGATTGATTTCAGTCAATCTAATATTATCTGAGGTATGTTACTTTTTATAAAGCTGTGTTGTACTGGATGAACTGTCAACATCGGGCATCAACATTTAGTAAAGAGATCAGATAGTAATAATTCACATGATTACATATACTTGAATAGTTTTCTTGTTGAAAATTAAGAGAGTTAAAAAAATACAGACTAAACCTTCTGTTTTGGATGGTACTACAATTTATTTCAGGAAAAGTTCATCAACTCAGGTTGTATTAGTTACAATTATCTTAGGTATTTGTCATGTTTCACAAGTTTTCAATAGGAAAAATTACATGGCTAATTATGCAGATAAACCAAGAGTTTATTGTTTCAATGAACTAGATCAATAGAAAAGAATATTTTCAATATTCTTAGTATTTCATAAAATGGGTGGAATTTGGATTGGTTGATATTGCTTACTTCATCAAACAATATGAAAATATTTTGCAATAGAAAGTCTTATGACCTCTTGTAGATTCTACTTTTGAAAAGAGCTTGCAAAATTTGTTAAAGAGATGCTATCTCCTCTTGCTATATTTTCTGGCCAAAAGTCTCTAAATGGTCAGCATCTTGAATCTTCTCCTTATCTTTATGCTATAGAGAAGGAGCCTATGGATATACAGATATTATGATATTATAATGACAATCATAATTATGTTGAATAAGTACCTCTTTTGGAAGAATTTGAAGTTGTTTTGGAATTGTATCAAAATGTATTCCACTATAATAAATTCTGAACAATCTCACAGGCTGACAACTAATTGCATGACTTGAGGCAATATTTGGTCACCAGACACTAGACCAAATTTCTGCTTATATTCAGATGATTTAAATCATGATGCTATTATGCAATTTATGTAAATAGAGTAAGTTGTGTAAATTTGAATTATTTGCATATAGTTTGGTATTCAATGGACATTACAGAATAACCGATACCCATTTCCTTCATTAGTCTCTATAAATAAAATTCATTGCACAGTTTTGTTCAAAGATGGGATGAGGTAGAAATAAACTGATGAAAAAGAATGGTGGGACAGACAAATAGAAGAAACTAAGCATTACGTATAGAATGCTGTTCAGATTCTCTAAGCTCTATTTAATTTTATTTTTTTTTACAAATAATTAATGGAAATAAGTTTATATCAGCCAATCTAAGCATTTGAAACCTTGTGACATCTAAGATGTGATCCAACTTTGAGGGCATGATTAGCATTTTAATTTATTTCAATGATTCAGATAAATGCAAAATGTCTTTGAGTAGAGAGAAAAAATGGCTTCTCCCTACTGATATTGTAATTACTGTTCTTAAATTTTATTCATTCTGTTATTCAATAAAAATGTCTTTCGGTGTATTTAAAATGGGCGAACAGGCCTAGGCCACACCACACTAACAAACAGGCAACAGCTTGTCTGCTATCAGGCAGATCTCAACCGCCTGAGGTGCTCATGTGATGTGTCAATCATCATTAGTGTAAACCTCTATAAATATGGAGACAAACCTTGCCTCATGTTCTTCTTTTTCTTCTTCTCAGCTCTTCTTCTTCTTTGTTCTGTATGACTGACTACCTCATGACTAATATATATAGCTCGTAAATAAACCTGCCTTCTTCTGGATGAGTTTTGCCTCAGTCTCCTGACTTCGTCTCCGTTATGATCCATCAACCATCATTTAGTTGCAAGGTTTCCTATTTAATTGTTTTAAGGGACAGCAGAGTAAAGACTGCTTTGCAATAATCCCAACATATTGTATGCACAACAGTGGGAAATAACAGTTGCCAGTTTTAGCTGGTGTTGACCTTCATACGCATTGGGTTCACTGGGTCTTTCTGAATCAGATAAGATTGGCAGTTATTAACTAGTCACTGATGCCTCCTTTATACAAAGTTTCATTAACCTTTAGCTGTAATTGGATATAAATTATTCAGATATTTGAGCTAAAAGCCATGCAACTGATAATTTCCAAGAGATGTGAACTCAAATTTTAACCATTTTTCTATTATTATTAGCATAATGATTACAGTTATTCCATTTGATTATTACTACATTTATGTTTAAATTCTTTTAGCCATTTAGCACTTTTATTATAGTCCCTTTCAGTTTTCCATAGATCATTCCAAAACCAGATTGTTTCCTTTTTATTTGGTTTTCCATTTTCAGAATTTCTATTGCCATTTATACTTTGGTACAATTGCCTCTGGTCTGATTGAAATAAGTGATTTTGCTTAAATTGAATGATTTGTGCTTATAGTGTTCATTTTCCCCAGGTAATAAAGTTACTTGTTGCTTTATTATTTCCAAAGCTTCTTCATTTTATTGTCTGCTAAACCAATAGAGTTTATTAGACTTGTCTTCATCTTTACATTCTTCAATTTTTGCACTTTCATGTCCTTCAAATTAGTCAAATCTGATTTTCATTTCTTTATTTTGCCTCCAGTTTGGTCTCTCATTGTAAGTATGTTTTGCTCTTTGTGGGTTGTTGTGATATATATATATATATATTTGTTGTTGTGATATATATATATATATATATTTAACACGACACGGCTGCCACTGCCTTCTACATATGAGCCAGAAGATGGTAAATGAGATTTTACCGAAATGTCGCTACAACTTTAAA
>JANHFR010180477.1:0-13124 GCA_032468015.1 Mimophis mahfalensis | reverse complement strand
TAAGCACATTGACTTGTGCTTCTAAAGATTGTAAGCCACCCTGAGTCTCCGGAGAAGGGCGGCATATAAATTGGAATAAAAAAGGAAACATGGTGTGAGCCTGGTCATTTGTGCCTCAAGTGAGAATTCTCAATTCATTTGTTTGAGGGTCCATTGGTTGGCTGGGGAATTCTGGGAGTTGAAGTCCACAGGTCTTAAGGCTGCCAAAGTTGGACACTCTTGCTCTGAAGAATTCTTCCTATTCAGTGGAAGTCTCCTTGGAGAGGTTGTATAGCCCGAAAGGCAGGATATAAAAGATTTATTTGAGAAATGAATGCATTCTTGAGGCATTGGTTGCATAGTTATCTGGAATTAACAAGAGAGTGCCCGTCCCATTCCATTTATATCTAAGATACATTTTTATTCTTCTCTTTAACCAAAAGAGATCCAAAATATCTCATTAATATGAAGCAGTTCCTGTCCTCAGGCTTACAACTTATTTCATTGTTATTTGAAGAAACATTAAGCCCAACCTTCTATTGAGTTGAGTTAAATTCTTCCTTCTCTTGGCATTTTTCTTCTTCCACTCTTTTTACCAATTATTCTTCCTCCGATTTCTTCCACATGCCTTAGCAACCTTTATCCTAACTCAGTCTTCCCCACCCTTCTAGCCTCCAGAAATATTTGATTCCTCCAGCATTTCTTCTTGTAGAAGATCTGCACGTGGGCAGAGCATGCCAATCCTAACCATCTTGATGGGACATGCTGAATAGCTGTAGAATTTCTTCCCAACAAGAAAATGGAAGGCTTGAATTGGAGATGTTTTGATGGGAAGAAAACTTTGAATGGCACTCAAAAAATGAACATTTTATTAGGGTTTTGGGGAGGATGGTCAAGATCCCAGCTTTGTGTGCAAGGATGTCTCTTTGTCATTGTACCACAATATCTACTGTATCTTCTCCAGGAAGTGGTGAAGGAGATGAATCGCCTGGGGATGATGGTTGACCTATCTCACACATCTTATGAGACAGCAAGAAATGTTCTTAGGATCTCCAGAGCACCTGTCATTTTCAGCCATTCTTCTGCCTATGCTGTCTGCTCCAACTCCAGGAATGTCCCAGATGATGTTCTCCTAAAGCTTGTGAGTCTTGTTTTTCAAATCATTATGCACTAAAGGAAAGTCTCCCTCAACCAGAGATCCTTTAAAATCCTGGACTTCAATTATTCCTGGTCACCTAAGTTGCCTATTGTCAAACAAAACATTGGGTTACAACCACTTGATCTTTCTAATTTCAAATAATGCCCAAGGTTGATGTAAGATCAAAAGGCATTCCTAGAATGATGGCTGTTGGAAGACCAGGGGTCTCCAAACTTGAGTCATTTCCTAAAATTCCCTAGCCAGCCAGAATTGAAGTTCACAAGTCTTAAAGTTGCCAAGTTGTAAAGTTTGGAGACCCTTGTGGTAGAGAGAAGCAGTTTGCTTTGCAACATACTACTTCTCTGATGAGTTGGGTCTTCCTTGATAGGCATCAAGAGGGTACTTCCAAGGTACATGAATGGTTGTGGGCTCTGTGTGGTCTAATGCTGGTTAGTTGTTTTGCAGTGGATCCCATTCCTGATAGCTTCCCTTGACATGGACTTATTTTTATTTTCCCCTAGAAAGTTTCCTGAAAAGTGACCAAACTATTTTAAAGAATTTCCAGGCAGTTGCTGTATTTTTACCCCATGTGCACCAAAACCATTTGGGGGAATCAGATCTGAAGAATTGCACAATATCCTCGGAACTGGATATTTGACTTATTTAATCTTTCCTTTGTTTTAGAAAGAGAACCGTGGAATTATAATGGTGACATTCCCTGTGGAGTTTTTGGCTTGTGGAATTAAGACAGTTAACATTTCAACTGTTGCAGGTTTGCAAACATTGTGCCTACCTGTTCCTATACATAGGTAGTCCTTGACTTACAACTGTTCATTTAGCAACTGTTCCAAGTTACAAGGGCACTGAAAAAAGTGACTTACAACCAGTCCATGCAGCTAAGACCATTGTAGCATCTCCAAAGTTATGTGACCAAAATTTGGGCACTTAGCAATTGATATGTATTTATGATGATTGCAGCAGCCCCAAGAAATGTGTTTGTTCTGTCCCACAGCCCAGAACCCCTAAAAATCACACCAGGCAAGGGTTAAGAAAACCAAGCTATAATTTAGCTGCCAAAAAGCAAAGTAGATAAAGAAAACAAAAACCTGCAAACACCCAGCAGTTTTACAGAGCTATAAATTGTCCAAAGCAGTAGTTCTCAGATAAGCAAATTAAACTTACTGCAGCCAAAGTTTTCAGTCCAATAAATTATGCAATTCCAAATCGGATAGGCAAGTCCGAAACAGGGGTCTAAAGTTCCAAAAGAGTCAATGCAAGAAATCAGGATTTATTCCGAGTCTTTGTCTGTCACGAGGGCTTTGCGGACACCTGCAGCCTTTTATGTTGACTTCAGGGCAGGGCCCTCATGACTCAGCACTACTCTCTGAGTAAGCGCTGTTTCCTCTTCTGTTTTAACCTCCTCTCCTGTCGGCGTAATCTCGGATCCCTCCACTGATCAACGTCAGTATCAGGTGGGGTCCAAGGGGCATCCAGGGGAGAGGGACCCTGTTGGGGTGTGGCAGAAGGATCTGCCTGAGGTAGGGCAAGAGGGTGAGATTGGGGTAGGGAAGAAGGGCCTGGCAAAGGAACTAACACAGAGGGAGATGCTGGGGATGAAGGTTCTGCTTCTATTTCCACATCGTCCTCTGAATCCTCCTCCTCTTCTTCACTCAAAACAGGCCGGGGGCAGGCCAGGCGGGGGGCGGGGGCTGAGCCACAATAGTGTTTATCATTTGCCACCTTCCCAGCTGGTTTCTGACAAGTAATGTCAGTGAGGGAACTTGGATAAAGCTTTGTCAGGTGCAGAGGACCATTTGCGTAGGTTGCAACAAAAACTATTTATTGAAGCCTACACATGGGTATCTGGTCAACTAAATTGGCACTGTATTAGGACCAAGAGAAGTCAAAGGGGCTCGAGTTGGATCATTTGTGGCAACATAAGGACTCTGAACTGATGACATGTTTTACTCCGCCCTCCAACTCTGCCTGCTAGAAGCATTTTCCCTTTGTCTGTGCTGTGTTCTGATGTTCTCTCATCTTTTGTTGTTGTTGTTGTTAAAAAAAATTCCAGATCACTTTGACCACATAAAGAAAATTGCGGGTTCATCTTCAATAGGAATTGGTGGTGACTACGATGGAGAATTTCGGTTAGTGAGTGGATACAGTATTGTTTGGTGGTGTGCAAAACATTTCCCTTTCAAATGATTAGGGCTTGAAATGTAATTCATATTCAATCATTTTTAGAAGTGTTTTGAACTTTTTTGCAGTGTTGTCAGATATTTCACATTTGTGTGTTTCAGATTCCAGATGTATGGAAACCTTAAACTGCCACTTTTAGCATCCCCAAAGAGATTAACTGATATCCTTTTCATTAAAATTTAAGTGAAATTACACTTGAAACCCCCCCTGCTTTCTCCTGGTGCCATCCGTCCATTTTTAGAAATTTCGCCTCCTCGAATGAAATCTTCAGTTCCCAAAAGAATTCAGAATACTTGTGATCTCTTTTATTTTTTAAGCAAACTTATATAATCAGAAGGAAATACGTGCAGCTCAAGGCTGAACTGTGGAATCCTTGATATTGCTGGAGGTTCTCAGTCACCCAGGTCACAGTTATCCCAAAGGTGCTTTTTCAAAAGGCAACTGGACTTGGTTTTTCCTTGAAGTCCAGGAAGCTTCTTCAGTGGAGTCCTCAGTGCTTTCTGAACTCAGCTGTTTGCTTGCAGCTGTTTATTGCCCAACTAGGTAGCATATTCAGTGCTAGTGAGCATGGTCTTTGCTCTCTGTTTATATACAGCAGCTTGTCCTCCCGCTGTTGCTGGGATTGTGGTACTTCCTTGTTTAAGGAGTACATAATATCCTAAACAAGTAGGTACTGTTCAACACTAGCCAGCATAGCTAGCATTCGATAATTACAACCTTGCAACTGATTTGAGGTCGATGTATCGAAAGAAGTGAGACCAGGAACTCGAGGCTTCAGGCCTAAAGTTGAAGATCTTTATTTATCGATATTTACTGCAACATCTTGGTACTAATGTCTAAGGAAGGAAGGAAGCCAGAAGCCAGAAGGAGTTTTAGCAGGCATACAAGCCTGTCTTGTATAGGCTACCATAGCCATTGGTGAACAGGTGCACAATGGCAACATTTAGGTCCAAAACCCAGGCTTCTTCCAGACAGCCTGTCACCAGCTGAGTGTGGTGTGACTCTGAGGCAGCCATCTTAACATTTGAAATCAATTAATGAATACAAAAATATTTAACAGGTACCATGCAGAAAACAATCTCCCAATCAAGCAGAAAACACATACATAGCCCAACATTGGTGGCAGGTCAAGTTACTGTAGGTATATAAACACGGAGCAAAGTCTATGGAGGCTAGCACTGATGATGATATCTAGATGGGTAATGAAATGTGTACACACACAATCAAACTCAGAAACCATTGAGGACTCCAAAGTTATTTTTTAAAAAAGGTGAGCTAAAAAGCCTTTTACTTCCCTTTACAGAGAGTCACTTGGCTTGCCTTGATCATTTCCTAATGCATGTCTCCATTACCACCAGTTGCAGCTACCTGTTGCAACATCAGGCTTCAAAGTAGATGAGTATGCTTGATTTAGCCTGACAATTATGAGCAACAAGCTCCTCGTTTTAAGGAAGCAGATGCTCTCTGACCTGTCCCCATCCTTCTGAGCGTGTGGGTTGCCTTGCATTGGCTGTTTGGCCTAGTGGTCTATCCCAATTTCTAATAGGCTGTGAATCTGGGAAAATGTTTTGACCCAGCAGGCAAAGAATAGGAAACCAGTAATCTAAGCTACAAAATTCCAGAGGACCATTTGATAGAAGAAAGCTTTCACTCTTTTGGTTGACTGAAACATCTGTTCCATTAAAGTAGACTTATATACTACTTCACAATGCTTTACAGCCCTCTCTAAGTGGTTTACAGAGTCAGCCTCTTGCCCCCAACAATCTGGGTCCTCATTTTACACACCTTGGAAGGATGGGAGGCTGAGTCAACCTGAAGCCTGGTGAGATTTGAACAGCTGAACTGCTGGCAGCCAGCATTCAGCAGAAGTAGATTGCATTCTTAATTAAATAGGAAGCTTTGTGGTACATGCTGCACCCTTCTGAAAAAAACAATGAGTCATAGCTAAACAGAAGTGCCCATGTATGACAATCAACTATTGACTGTGACGTTCATTGTCCTATCACCCACCTCAAATTAAAATTCACCTACTACTTTTGCTATTTTTTCTATCTGGGAAAGCATATTTTATCCTTCTCCAACCCATGGTAGATACAGAGAACAAGGCTAGTTATAGTATTGATGCAACTCTTTTCAGGAAAATCATTAAATGAATGGTAGTTTTATGGAGTGAGAATGTTGTGCAGATTTTTAAATATCTGTGAAAATAACCTTGCTCTATCCAGAAGGGACTCTTTGTATTTATTCTGACCTTATTAAAAGTCATTTAGATGTGATAAACCATTCTATAAAAAAATAATAAGGTACGACTGGATAAAATTATTGGAATGGCCCAGCTCATTTAAAAAAAAAAAAATTATAGAATGTTTGTGAGTCTCTCATGAGACACCATTTTACTAGTGGCAAAAGCTGACAATGAATTTTCTTATTTCCTAATCTGGCTGTGGTTTTGCTAAGAAATAGGCATTTAGTGTTAGAGGTGATTGGATCGTTTGGTCACGTATCTGTGATAAAACAAGATATAAGTCTGCTGCATTTAAATATAAAGTATTTATTAAAGAGAAATAAAACAATAAAGATATAGAACCTTAACTAGGCTAAGTAAGTATACTCCACATGTGCAAGTAAGAGATAGCAATACAGGCTAGAGAGAGAAGGCCAGAGGGTTTTTATTCTGTAGGAGGAGCTTGTCCTCTGGCTATATGTTATTGGTGGAGATGGTCAGATGACTCAGATGACTGTGACTCAGCAATCATGGCTAACAATATTCTGACATTTAGCTTGTGCCGCTTGTGTCTTGACTGACAGATTTCCTAAGGGACTGGAAGATGTTTCAAAATATCCAGACTTAATTGAAGAACTGCTGAGGAGAGGCTGGACCCAGGAAGAACTTCGTGGGGTTCTGAGGGAGAACTTCCTTCGTGTTTTCAAAGAAGTAGAAAATGTAAGGGGTTCTCATTCTATGACATTTGATTCTTAGCTTTGCCCTTCTGCAGTATTAATTACTGATGACACACACCATAAAATGCTACTTCTCTTGGTTCAAGGATGGCAACAAGCTTGGTGTGAGCCTAGAGCTGTGATGGCAAACCTATGGCACGCCTGTCTGAAGTGGCACGTGGAGCCATGTTGGCTGGCACACAAGCCATCGCCCAGCTTAGCTCTTCTGCACATGCATGTGAACCCCCACCGCCCCACCCCTGCGCATGCCTGCATGACCCCTGCACTCGTCCCTCCCATGCATGTGTGTCATGTGGCAGAGCTGAAAAACAGCTGAACAGTGCAGATCAGCTGTTTTTCAGCTTGGCCACATCACATGCGCATGAGCAGGGGGAGCACGCAGGGGGGTCATGCGCGCATGTGCAGGGCTCACATGTGCATGTGGGGGGAGTCATGCACACATTGCATTATGGGTGCAGGCACCCGCAGGTGCACACACACACATTTTTGGCACCTGACCACAAAAAGGTTTGCCATCACTGGCCTAGAGTGACCCCAAGGAACAAGATGGGTGGTACACAAATGTAATAAATATGATTTCAGATGTTTGTATTTCATGCAAAGGGATTTGTGAGTTTGGCCCTAACTCTGAGCTTCCCTAGGTGAAGAAGCGCTTGCAAGAGAAGGCAGGTGAAGTTGAAATCCCACCTGAACAGGTGGATCAAACCTGTCGCCTAGAGCTGAGACCTCCAGCTTCATCAAGGAGCAATTCCTGCAGACTGATTTGCATGGGGCTACTCGAGAGCCTCGTGTTCACTCTAGGAATGTACCTGATGCTGCCCTGATCTTGATTCCGACAGCGGCCCCAAGGACTGCTCCTTCCAAAGTTAAGATAGGTACGAAGAGCAACACTACTAATTGCCACTCAGTCTGGAACCTTCAATGCTTCCTGCTTCATTTGCACAAAAGCCTAACAGAACGAGCCAAAGGTGCTTTCCCAAAAGGCAACTTTCTTGGTTTTTTCCCCTTGAAAACATTTCGCTTCTCATCCAAGAAGCTTCTTCACTTCATGGGTGAGAAGCGAAATATTTTCAAAGAAAAAGTCCAAGGAAGTTGTTCTGTCCTGCTCAGTCAGGCCCCAATTCAGAGCTGTGCAAACACACCTTCCAATGTCTTTAAAGTTCACAATTCAAAAGTGACAATCTTTAGAACTCTCACAAATAGTTTGGGAACAAGCCAAGGTATTTGATTAATGACGTCCAGGAAGGAAGCAGACCAAAACTAATTACAGATATCAGAGTTACTAACCAGCATTCAGGAATTGTCCAAAAACCAGGGAGCTGAGAATGAAACGCACACACTGAAATGTGAATGTTGTTTCCTGCAAGGAAACTACCTGCAGCCACACCCCATATAATCCCCCTAGGGTGTGGCCCAATCAGTGACCAGCTGAAGCCTGGCATCTCCCCCTTCAGTGCTATTGTTATCTCCTGAGCCTGCGTCTTTCTCTGGCGTCCAGCAAGGCCTCCTCCCCGTTGCTGTCAGGCCTCACCATCACCCTCTGACTCAGAGATTGCTCGGCCTCTGCTGGCACACTAATAGCAGCTGGCTCCTGCTGGCCCACTGGGGGGGAAGCCACCTCTGGTAGACTGCCAGCTACCGGCTCCAGGTCCTCATCCGAGTCAGAATCACTCAGCAAAGCAACAGAAGGAGATGGGGCCACAACAGAAGTCCAATTGCCTTTTGGAAAACCACTATGGGACAACCATGACCTGGACGACTGAGAATCTCCAGAAACATTCACTAAAAGAATAAGAAGATTTTGGGCTACCAAAGGGGGACCAGCTCTAACAGATTCTTAATTTCCACACCCACCACCTGGCTATATGCATACTTACATGCTCCGCTCATAATGAAATCCAGTCACATTCACTAACTAACAGCACATTCTGGTGATATTTAATTCCTGTTAAATCCTGTGGGACTTCTTTCAAGTTCTTTCTTCAAGTAAATATGAATGGGTTAGTACTGTGAATTTCTTATTTTTTCGTTCATAAGAAATTAAAATTTCTTATAATTTGGTTAATGTGATGGCATAGGAATCTCTCCATGAAAGAAGGTGCTGTGAAAAAGTTTACAGGCACTCCTTGACTTACAACAGTTTGTTTAGTGACCGTTCAAAGTTACAATAGTAGTAAAAAAAGTGATTTATGACCATTTTCACCATAACCGTTAGAGCACCCCCTGACAAGCAAAGTCAATGGGGAAGCCAGATTCACTTAACTACCATGTTAACTTAACAATGGGAGTGATTCACTTAACAACGATGGCAAGAAAGATCGTAGAATGGGGCGAAACTCGATTAACCATTGCGTCGCTTAACATCCAAAATTTGGGGCTCAGTTGTGGTCGGAAGTCAAGGACTACTTGTATTGCAGACATGTGAAATGAAGTATGTTGGAACCCCAAAAATGCAGCCTGACAAATACAATAATGAGCAATTCCCCATTCGCAGTTCCTAAACTAGATGCCCTCTAGATTGGGTTTAACACACCATTGTCTGAAGACCTCAAGAATCTGTCAGAATATTTTTTTTTAAGTTTTTGTGAATCAAATGACCAATAGGCCAACATTTGGAGGTTGCTTGGATGGAAAAGCCAGGATAAATTCTTTCTAGTCCTTCTTATCTCTAATTTATAGTTAAATGTTCTATTAGTTTTAGAAAGACCGTGCTTTAATAGTTGGCTATTAGCTGCTTTATGCAATCTTAGCAGGTGTTAAAAATGAACCATGTGTGCAATAATTGTCAACTGAGAACCGGATTAAAAAGCAACATTTAGGAGAATTTGATTTGATTTGATTTAAAGGAAGGAATACAGGAAGAGGTAATCTGAATGCAGGATGACTGGGGGCCCTTTGAAGCGAGACCATTTGCCTGACGATGCAAATAAGCAACAATTCAGTTTTCCTTAACCAACAGCAGTGCTGTGCTAAATCTTGGGAAAGATAACATTTTCTAGCCCTCATTCAGGCTGCTTAACTAGAACAATTTATTTGGTATTTAAAATTTTAAATAAAAACACAGGGGGGGGGGAAACTAGGAGAAAGAAAACAAGCAAAGAGAATGAAAATAGGACTGACTTCTGACGTTTTTCAATACAGCAAAATACAAAAAATTACAATCTCAATCTTTTGCTTTATACTTCACAGCGCTAATGAAAAAAAATCCTTATAATCTATAGACCTAAATCTAAAAAACCTAAAGTCAAAGATTCCTTTTTATTCACTCAAACAAAAATTCCAGAAGCTGTTTCCAAGCCGAAAGAAGACTAGATAATAAGGGGTCCTTGGTGCTCTCTGAGCTTGGTGGTTTTCTTACAGGCATTTCATTCCCCAAACTAGATGATATAACCTAGATGGGTAATGAAACATCTTCTAGAAAACCACCAAGCTCAGAGAGTACCATTTCAGCCTGAGCTACCAATATTCTCATTTATTGAAAACTAAATTTTTTTCGTTTAACTAACACAGTCCATTCTGCCACTCCTGCCAACTCTGTTAACTAGGACAATTTTAGCTCTACTAGATTATGTTCATCTGTATACATCCTTCGCTTCATGCTAAGCTTATATAGGTGTGCATCATTCAGCTTGAACACCCAGTGGTGAACACACGTCTCTCTAAATTAAAATAGGGTTTAATTTAGTATGTTGTGTGAATCCAACGATTATGATTTGTATGTGGAGAGATCTGGCCCATAGAATCACCAAGAGTCAGACAATGTCCGAATGGATAACATCATCATCATCATTATGATTTGTATATCATACCTTATGGGTGAATGTGATACAGGAATCCACCCATTTTGGTGGTTTGTTCAACGAGCCTTGATTAAACCATAATTTAGCAGACTGTATGAACACAGTAAGTGGAAAATGCCTGTGAACTTTCAGTAGGCTATTTAATTTCAATATTGCTCTGACTTCCTTTAGAATAAAATCGGCATCATTACTTGTTATTCATCAAAGAACTACACAATGCAACAAGTAAGCAAAAAGAATCACGTCTTTGACTGGAGATATGAGTTGGAAATGTGTTATCTAGCCAGGAATCCAGAAAAGGGATGTTGTAACAGTAAATGTTTCCCCTGTGTCCGATGCTAGAGGGTGCTGCCTATCTCCGTTTCTTAGCTGAGGGAGCCAATGTTGTCTAAGGAACTCTGTTACCTTCCCACCGAAGTGGTACCTATTTATCTACTCACATTTGCATGCTTTTGAACTGCTAAAATTGGACAAGAGCTGGAGCAAGGAATGGGAACTCATCCCATTGCTCAGCTTGTCAGCTGGAAACCTGGGCTGGAAACCTGGGAAGCTCAGTATCTTTAACCACTGAGCCTTTGTACCCCCGTAAGATACAACTTATACCACAATGCAGGGGTATTAAAGAGGGTTGTTTGGGCCAATTTGACATTGGCAGTAAGGAAATATTTATTTTGTTTAAAACATGTCTCTGCTTGTTATTCTGCTGAACGTACCAATTAACTGTAAGGATGATCTTGCAAGATCTTTTCCATTCTCAATTTATTTTAACAGATAAATACATTTTGTAACTTTTTCCAATTCTTTTGTTTTGTTCCTGTTGTCCCCAGATACTTCCACAACTACAAAGTTGCCCTTTTTGGTTATGTTTATATTTGGTGTGTTGTTATGTTCTAAGTAACCATCTGTTTGTATACAGAAACCCTAGGAAATGTTAACATTGTTTTCCACAAATTTATTTGAGAAATGTACCACGTTCAGGAAATGATAGCTTGAGCATGAATGCCAGTAGATCGTAGTGGCTATCCTGCCACGTCATTGTTTATAATCAGCCTGAATTAATGTTGCATCCCCTCGTGACATAATCCTGGTTGCATCCTCTTTTACCAAAACAAATAAACCAAACAAAAATCTGTCTTTGATGCTGATGAATCCTTGATTTCATCACATTTCTTTGCGATGTTCTGCAGAAACCCAATCTGTTTCCTTCCTTACAGCTGTTGTCAGTTCCTGGACTTGCCCACTTGGTTTTCGATTTCTTTTATGTACTGACCATGCTGTGCTTTACGTCTCCGGTTCTCCAGTTTCCATGGTCCTGTTTTGTGTCTGCCATTTTAGCAAGTTTTCTTTGCAAACTTCAATTATCATTATCTCTTCGTTTGACTTGATGTAATTATTTAATCCACATTTTCCTCTGACAGTGAAGCCTCGTTCCAGGATTGTGGTCATGACCCAAATTGGTTGCGACCTGAAGCAACACTCACCGTGCATGCACAGGCAATTCTGTGCATGCTCAGAAAGCTAAACGGTGCAGAAAGAAAGCTTTCCGTGCTGTTTGGTGTTCACAAGCCGAGTTTTGGATTGTAAACCGATTCAAAACTCGGCCAGATTTCCTGTTCGGAACTCGAATCAGTTGCGACCCGAAGCATTTGCGAACCAAGGTTCTGCTGTACTTGCAATAAACCACAACCTCTGATTTTGCATGCACAGTATTTTCCAACAGAGCTATATATTTCAATGGAGCTTTGTGCATTAATGCGACTGCCCACTGCTCATGGAAGAAGAGCTGCATGAGAGAGCTTGCCCACTGCTTGTGCAGCCTGGTTCTGAACAGGCCTCAGTGCAGTACCAGGTTGTGGCCTGGGTGTTGGGGACCCCTGCTCTGGCTGATTCCTCCCTTGACTCTACTTCCAGGTTCTGCTACTCCTTTTCCTGCAGACAGGGACCAATGAAATGGACAGAAATGTAATATATGACAAGAAAAGAAAGAGTTGTGATGATGCAGTGGTTAGAATGCAGTGTTGCAGGCTAATTCTGCCAACTGCCTGCAGTTTGATTCTCACCTCAAGGTTGACTCAGCCTTCCATCCTTCTGAGGTGGGTAAAATGAGGATCCAGATTGTTGGGGCCAATAGGCTGACTCTGTAAACCCCTTAGGGAGGGCTGTAAAGCGCTAAGAAGCGGTATATAATTCTAAGTGCTATTGCTATCTGCTCTTTCTGATTGCTGATGTTTTACATTTTATAGAGGAGAATTACTTGGATACCTGGAACGTGCAGAGAGCTTTGAGATCTCTTTAGATCAAGCTGCATCCAGACTAGGCTAAGTGCCAAAAGACTTTTGGATTTAAGCAGCTGTAAAGTAGATGGTTATGGCCGTTCACCTGAGTATTAATCTATGCTCAGCAACTCACTAATCTTAGAGACCTTACAATGTTTATGGGGTTTTGACAAGGTGCAAATAGGAGGATCAGGGGCCAGCTTCACTTTTCTTGGTTAATGTTTGGAAGTGAGAACACTGCGGGCGTGAAAATGCCCCTAGTCAGGACTCAGTTATTATTTAAGTAAAAACTTTTGCAAAAAAAACCCCAACAACTGTTGGAAGTTAGAACTCCCCTCCACCCCCTAGAGAAATATTCTGGTAGAAACTCAAGGCAGAAACTCAGCCCACCTTTGCTAATGACCCATTAAGTCCCTTGGCTGGCCTATTCTCCACAACAAAAGATCTACCGCAAGGCAGAAACTCAGCTCCCACCTTTGCCATTAAGTCCTGGGCCAGTCTATAGAAGGATACCTCCATAACAGGATTTGCCCAAAGCCCCTTCGTTGCATCACCAACCAAGCTTAGAACACAGACAGCCTACAATGCTTGCTGTGACCTCTGACAACAACCAATCAGGATACATTTCTTGCCACGGGTATAGGGGGCAGGTTCAGGGCCCAGCAGAGGGTATAAAACCAAGGGGCTCTCAGCATTCCCTTTTTGCCCAGGAGCTCCAAAGCATGTGATCCTGTCCACCATTAAACCATCTTTCCAATCAGCCTCCATGTT
>JANHFR010179538.1:0-13133 GCA_032468015.1 Mimophis mahfalensis | reverse complement strand
GGAGTCAATGCTAACACTCACTCTCCCCGCCTCTCTCTCTCTCTCTCACACACACACACACATACAATATTCACCTTGACTGCAAGCACTGATTGTATCCTAACTAAGCAACAGACACGTCAAAAGCTTTTTCTTTGCGAAATCGAATCTTAAATATTTTTGTATTCAAGCATGTTGGCTATCTTAGTTATAGGTTTATCCTCTAGTCCAGGGGGGTCAAGCTCGTGTTGTCATAGCGGTATCACATGACATATCAGGACTCTTTTCCCCTTTGCTAAACCAGGGGTGGGGCCAGCACGTGATGCATCCGACCTGCGGCCCTGAGTTTGACACCCCTGCTCTAGTCTATATCATTATATCTATCCAGAATAAGAAAAGGTTATATTTTTCTCCTTTTGTAGAATGTACAATGTTACTGCCCACCCTATTAAAAAATTCAGTTGGGATTTATTGCTTATGCTCTGCCTGGATCACTTTTGGGGTGCATTATGGGTATTCAGCATGGGCAATGACCTCAAAATTTAAAAACTACTGTTGTAGGCTGCAAAAAATGACATGGATTTACAAGTTTGAGCCTTGCAAAAGGTTCAAGCAGGGGTAGGCTGCTGTAGGTTCACATGGGTTCTCTAGCTAAGATTCTGCACAGTTCGGTGAACCTATAAATCCCACCCCTTGCTGGCCCCGTCCACCATGGCCCACCCCTCCCAGGAATCTCCACGCGGCCTGTTTTTGATGCCAGGTAAGTGCAGGGCCCATGCAGAGGCTCAGGGAGGGCGAAAAACGGGCCTTCTGGAGGCTCTAGAAGTCTGAAAATGAGCCTGTTTCTGGCCTCCGCTGGGGGAGGCCATTTTCGCCCTTGTAGGGGCTTGAAGAAAGCCTCTGGAGCCAGGGGAGGATGAAAAATGGGTCTCCCACCATGGTGCAAGAGGCCAACTAGGCCATGCCCACCATGGCCACACCCACCCAGCAACCGGGCACCTGAAATGTTTGAGGCCCACCCCTGAGCTCAAGGAATAAATAGAAATAAATGAACCATACTAAAAAGTGGAACCAAATAAAACCTGCATTCTGGAAGTTATTTTTATTTATTTAGTAAATGTATATGCCACTGTCTCACTGCTAAGGCAACTCTTTATTTGATTAACTTATTTATTGGACAATTTATATTCTACATTTCCTTAAGTACAATACCTGAATTAGAATAAAAGTTAAGCAACTGATAAAGGATCATCATATCAGAGAGCATAATGGGTTTTATTAATTTAATTTTTAAATTTAATTAGCTGATAAATTCCTTCAATATGATTGCAATGGGAACCCATGTGAATTGCAAGAATCAATAGATGGGTAAAAACAATAGCACTATCAGTCAAACTGAAGCTAAGAGTTGTTGCTTTTAATATTTGCTTGTTTATTTTTCTCTTCCAAATTATAAATTATCCTTCCAGCAATTTTTGCTGCTCATGGGATCAGACTGTTGACATGTCATATGACATGTTTATAAGTGGAGCTAATTTTGCTAGTAACATTAGATATCTGACCTCCCCAGTAAACTGTAGCATTCTCAATTCAGAAATGTTGCCAAGCCCAAACCAGAGAAAATCACAAGGTCACATTTCTTAATGTAAAACAGCACCAGTGGCAATGGAAACCCTGGGAGTGACTGTCAGCTCAGTAATCAAGATAATGCATTACTTGTGTATTACTTCCTTTAAGCAATGCTAAATAAATTAGATCATTTTTTTCATATATGGCATTTTATAGCACATATTGTATTGTTTTTGCTTAATTTCCCATTCTTAAAGCCCTGTGTGAATGATAGCGTGCATAGATGATAATGTCAGCCTCACCAGGTAGACCAGATGGGAAATATGACCAGAAGACCTGATAAGCCAGCTTTGCTTGGGTATTTATGACAATGCTGCAGCCTACAATTCCCAGCATTCTTTGCCCAATTTGCATGCCTTGCCTCTATTGGCTGGAGACCCTCCAGTTTGCATGCTTGCCTGTTAACCCTCTGTACATGTGCAGTAGAGGTTGCAAGTGAAATGTCCATGGGGCAGTGAAATGTCCACTTCGGCCCCCTTTTTGGGGGGCAAAGACCCCTCAAAGACTTTTGTAAATCCCCACCCCCAGTGCTGATTTTGCAATGCCAAGCTATGTGTGTGCCAAGTTTGGGCGAGATTGGTTGCTCCGTGTAGGAGTGTATAGAGCACATACACACACACACACATGCCTCACCACACTTCTGTTTTATGAATATAGATAAACTAATTATCCTAACTAACAATTTTACAATACTTTATTGTGAAAACTTACATTATGGGATATGGAAGGCGGGAGGGGCACTCACAGGGAACCTTGGTGTTTAGTACCAGTTTCAGGTTCGGTCCCCTTGCACTCACCTCATTTACCAGGTCAATAGATCTGTGGTGGCCCTGGTCTTCTCCTGTTGCTTTTAAATGTCAGATCATCTGCAATAATACTAGCCTTATTGCTGATTTGAATCTGGCTTTTATCACCAAGACCTTGCTTGGCTCAGAGGGAGTTATTACACTCTTAGAAATGTGCCCAGTGGGTTATTGAGCATGGCACCAGCCTAGACCTCAGGGCTGGGGAGGGGTGTAGCTGTTGTTATCAGCAGAGCTGATGTCTGGCAGCCTCCAGGGTCATGGCTTCACAAATGCCCAGCTGTGAGACCCTTCTTCTTAGGTTGGGCTCAAAGGATCAGGTAGGATTGCTGTGCTGTACCGGACTCTCTGATGCATGGCAGCTTCCTGACCTGGGCTCCTGGATCTCACTGCAAGGCTGGCAGTGGAATTCCCTAGGCTTATAGTTCTGGGGCACTTCAATCTGCCATCCCTGGGAGTGGGGTCAGACGTATCCTGGGATTTCATGGAAACCATGACTTCCATGGGCCTGTCCCAGGTTATCCAGGGCCCGACAAAAGAAGGCCCTTCTCCATGGTACCTCCCTCCTCCTGGAACTTCATCCCTCTGGAAATTAGACTCTGACACTTGTTCAGAAACCACTGAAGATGTGGTTCTTCCAGCAAGCCTGGGGAACCTAGAGCAGGATAGAGCCCATTAAATGGGTAGTATGTGTGTTGTTGCTGGGGTGGGGGTGGATGGGTGGTTATTTTATTTATTTTTTATTTTTATTTCTTTTATAGTGTTTTTTATTTCCCTTTAAGTTGCCTTGAGTCGCCATAACAATGTATATTTTCCAAATAAAACATAATATTAACAGTATCTTGCATATTTGAAAGTGCAATTCTCCCATTGTCTTCTTTATACTCTGAGAAACTAGGGAGGGTCCCTTCTGAGTATCTTGCTCTACCCACTGTCCAGCTATGGGCTATGCTCTCTCTTATTTGACCATCCATCTTCTAGACAGCATCTCTTCATAGTATCTCACTGGGTCTTTCCCATACAGTGGAACTTTGGTTCATAAATGCTTTGGTTCACAACCAATTCAGTTCACAACAAAAAATCAGCTAAATGTTTGACTTGGATCACAAACAGATCCTCGGTTCACAACCAAAGGACGAAGAACTCTCAAGAGAGAAAACACCTGAAGGAGAACGTCCTTCCATCTCTCAAAACAGCAACCTCTTCCTCGCTCAGAATCGACCGACTGAACAGTTTTCTCAGTTGTTCATGGTTTTCTCAGCCTTTGTATTAAAGGATTTTACTGTTACACTGTGTGTTCTGTGGCATATTTAACTACAGTACCGTATTTGTGTGTTTCAAAATTAATGCTTAAAAAAGCAATAGAGTTCATAGATTGATTTCAGTTCACAACCAACTCGGTTCACAACCAAAGTTATGGAACCAATTGTGGTTGTGAACTGAGGTTCCGCTGTATACCTTTATAGGAGGAGGAGGAGGAGGTCCTCAGAGGAGGAGGTGGAGGTGAATGAGAGTTCTCTGGCTATTGCAGAGCTCCTGCGATTATGTGATCATGATTTCCAACATTTCCTGCCAGTCCTCCAGAAGCAAACTCATTGGGGATGCCAGCAGGAAGTTTCAAGTTGTGGTTGCATGAGATCTTTGTTTAATGACCTGCACAGTCTTTGCTTAACAATGGCAACTGGGACTACTAAGTGACAGTCATATGACATTGCACTTTGCAACCACATTGTTTAGTGACAGCAATTCTGATCCGCTTGCCGTTGTAACCTGTGTGGTTGTGTGTTCCTGCTTTAGAGAAATGATGAATCGCGCTGCACCAACCTGGTTGAATAGATCAGATCTCATTTACCTTACATTCCAGAACAGCAAGTATATACATATTCTTATGGTATAATAGATGGCAAGTACTATGGTAAAGTTTTGCTTATCTATAGTTCTGGAAAAAAATGGTATAGTAGTCCTGAGAAAAAACTTACAGGATCCACATTAAGGCAACAACTTTATTAAGCTAAATCAAGGTTTACAAAGTAGTATGCATGTTCTAGAATTTGGGCTCTATCATTCACACATTTGACATCAGTTCTTTCATATAGACATCAACAGCTGGATTTTATATTTGCCTTCTGAAATCAGAATTCTGCCGATATTATTCGGAATCTATCAGCTTGCTCCTTGAACTCATCTGTCGACTGTTCTCCAAAATCCAATAATATAATATGTTGGAAAGAAGAGACAGATCAATTTCAGAAACAATTATTTTGATTATTAAAATATGAAATATTATTATTTACTTTTGTTTGACTTTTAATACTGCTAATAAAATGGAGGACATACTAGCTGATTTCTGACTTTTGAAGCATGGAACTGTAATTAGAATGCAACATTTTGCAGTATATGTTAATCATATATTTCTCTCAGCATTTTTTCTTCTTCCCTCTTTCTATACAAAACCTTTGATTATAAGTAAGAGTTGTTGATTTTATGAATTTGGACTTCTAAGTGTTTTTCTCCTGAGGTCCATGCAATACATTTATTGTCTGTAACAATGGATCATCCTGGTACATGTGAACCAATGCAATCTCTAGTCATCATTATTTCAAGTCCTATGGGTTTCAGAAATGACTGAAGGCGAGGAAAAGAACTGGTATATCTAAAAGATGGGAGAAAAATAAAGATCTGCATAAATACAGGATGCAATGTACATTTGTCCCCATCCACTGTTGACTTGCAACCTACAGCTTGATGACTTTTACCTCATCAAGTTACCTAAGGACAAAATGCTGTTTGATCCCATCCCATGAGTTTCCTGTTGTATGTCCTAGCTATACCATGGTGGTAGGGTATTTGTCCAGTGTTTGTTTTGCTTAGTCATATCCACAAACTAAATTGTATAAGATTGCCACATGTTTTTGGGTTTTCCTGGAGCGGGGATTTGCATGTTCTTGGATTGTTTTGTAAATTCTCTGACGATTTATGCTCCAAAGCTCACTGTAACAGCGTTGCTAAAAGCATTAAGAGTTGTAAACTTAATTTTCAAGATTTTTTTTCCTGAAAACATTGTATTGCTAATTAGAGCTTATAAAACTTATGCTAGACCAATTTTAGAGTATTGTTTGGAATCCCTACCATATATCTGACATCAGTACAATCAAATGGGTTCAGAAGTATTTCACGAGAAAAGTCTTGCGCTCTTCTGTACACAATAGAATTCCTTATGCTACTAGGCTCAAAATTCTCAGCTTGGATAACTTACAACTGCGTTGCTTGTGGTCAGACTTAGGTATTGCATACAAAATGCAATAGTAAGGGTAATGGTAGTAATTTTTTACCTATAAATGATTTTTTTCTGTGTTAATCGCAATAATACATGTATGAACAACTGCTTTAAACTCAGTGTAAATCGTTCTAAACTTCACTGTAAAAATATGATTTCTTAATAGAGTTGTCAAAGTCTGGAATGCCCTACCTGATTCAGTTGTCTCAGCTACAAATTTTCAGTTTCCGTCACAAATTGACTTCTGTGGACTTCATATTTAAGTGGTCAGTAGAAGGGGGCCATGCATAAGTGCACTAATGTGCCTATTGTCCCTGTCATTGGATTTTTATTCTCTTATTCTTATTCTTGTTTGTATGCTTGTAAAGCAACCTTGCTACATAGGAAGTACTAGATACAGCTTTATTGGAGAAAAAAAAAAGGTATACTTTGTGAGGGAGATCCAACTTCTTAAACAGGAAGATTCTTTTTTAAAATTTCTGCAAAAAGAACCCCAGTATCTATAAATCTGTGCAAATGGCTATCTGCAAATGAATGTATAAAGATAGGAAGACTGAATAATATTGGCTATGATGCAGGATGATGTTGGCTGAGAAATCTCCAAAATATCAAGATCCTGCTTTCATAGGACAAGCGCATGACTCTTCCAGATAAAGATGTAAATGAATGGATGGATAGAGTGATTGACTGACTGATAGGTAGCTAGGTAATTTATGCATGGTCTCTTCATCTCTACATAAACTTCCTGTGAATATGCTATGCTTGAGGAATATTTACTTAGTTGTTTAATCAATTCTGTAGATTATGTACTACAGGTAGTTCTCATGACTACAATTGAGTTCAAAATTTATGTTGCTAAGTAAAAAGTTGGTTAAGTGTTGCCCCATTTTATGACTTTTCTCACTACATTTGTTGACTGAATCACTGCAGTTATTAAATTAGTAACATGGGTGTCAAGTGAATCTGGTTTCCCCATTGATTTTACTTGTCTGAAGGCTTGTCAAAAGGCAACACTGCAATAATCATAATTGTGAGTCAGTTATCAAGCATCTGAATGCAACTCACATGACCATGGGGATGCTGCAACAGTCTTGTGTGAAAAAATGGTCATAAATCAGTTTTTCAGTGCTGTTGTAACTTCAAACAGTCACTAAATGAACTGTTGTAAGTCGAGGACTACCTGTATTTTACTTGGCAAAAATGCTGTTTTAACTGAAGTGGAATCTTGAAGCTAAGAAACAGAATAACACCTTTGTAAACAAAAAAATTAAAACAAATCATTTAATTAATCAGAAATTGCAGTGTCATGTCCATCTCTTATGTGACTTCCTCCTCCCCCATTTTTGTTAATTGAAAGTACTTCCAGAAGTAGGACTGAGGAATGGATCTTCGGGGAGCATTCAAGGTTATGTAGTATGTAAAGAGGAAAGATATTCTTTATTAATATAAAACAGAAAGAGTAATAAATAATACACCAAGGAAACTGAATAGAAATACATGGGAACTGAAAAGTGGATTAACAGTTAATGTTAGTGCAGAAAACTAGGGAATCTGATAAAGAAGTTTATGTAATTAAGAAGATAGGGCAGGGGTTTGCTCAACCAAAACTTTTAAGAGAATTCTGGTTGGAGAAAGAGGGATTTCTTGAAAATTCCTTATGATTTTGGGTAAGGAGAAGAACCTGAGATTTAACTGATGGACTATCAAGAAGAACCTTGCTGATTAAAAACAAATGGGTTGAAGATACAAAGAGGAAATAAAGCAGTATAGTTTTGAAATGAGATACAATTCTCCCCTTAACTATTTTGTCTTAGAGAAAGTTTTTTGTAACTGTCCAGAATGTTCATTTATAGTACACAAGCTTTTGAGCACTAAGCATTTTAGATCTATGTGCACATTCCCTACAATGATGTTGCTTGGAAAACAGCTGTGTATCTTGTTTTGATATTTGCATCTTGTTTGGAGCTCATTATGTTGGCTAGAGGGCCTTATATGTTGTGTAGAAAAGGCCTTTGGGATATTTTGAGGAAGACTTGGATGAGAAAACAAGGATCTGTAAAGAATTATAATGACTGTGCTATGATTCACTATCATTTTGTAAGATTCCATTCAGAAGAAAATCTTGGAGATTTTGATTGTTGAGTTTGGGGGAAAGGCTTGATACTGAGAATTTATTTTATGTTATTTATTGGCCGGATCTGGGGCTTTATCCAAACATATAGAATCAGGGTATGAATGCATTACAGTATAGAAAACAACTGCATAAATATGGAAGCCAATAGATAAAGGAAAATAAGGATGGTAATCATAGAAGAACTGAGACATGAGTGGTACGGAAACATCTTAATAGCTAGTTTTAATAGTGCACAATTTTCTTACAAACAGAAACATCTTTTATGTTACTCAGTTTTAAAGTAAAAGATTTTCAATTCCGTCATATTAAAATGCAAAGCAACTTTCTTCTTTCAAAATCAAGCATATTTATTTATATCTTCTAAAGGAAATCGTTGTCAACTTGCAGACTTTCATGGGATGTGAATTTCATAGTACAGGAATTTCATGAATATTCAACAGATCCTCATTCAAGTGAAGGTTTATATGGGCAAATGTATTCCTCTAAATATCTTGAGTCCAAAATATGAATAAATTTAAAGATTAAAACTATGAGTATTAGTCTGGTGACAAATGAGTAACTAGTAGGGCAATGTTGTGTTTTGGATTTGATCTGTGAAAAGAACATTTAAGATCATAAATGTAGTGCCAATCTGAAGCATTTTTTAAGAGTATTTTTAAAAATAATTCCTGCTTAAAATTTTGTTAAACCTCTGCTGGGAGTGTATGCTGTCTGTTTTTCCATTGCCTCATATTCTTCCATTTTAGTCCCCCAATTTTGTAAAGATAGCAAGTTTTCTCTGTTCTGACATTGTATTAGACTGATTCCTGCTGCTGTTAAAATAAATACATTCACAAATTATAATGCCTTCCATTTATGTTTCTGGTATCAAAACTAATAAAACATTTGTGATTTTAATTCAAATTTTATTTTCAGAACAATAAGGAATGTCTTAAAAATAGCTATATCTTTTCTGGGATAGGACAACTAGGTTATCTTATGTTCATATACTTTGGACATCCAGTTCTAAAATGCCGCACAACCCTAGTAACTACTATTCAAAAACACTATGCAAACTCTATGCAAACACTATGCAAGGACTTAGTTACATTGGATAAGCCATTTGATATGTAATTTAAGCAATATTACACAGAAAGAAAAGATATGATGGAAGTGGAAGAAAATTATACAAAACTTTTCAGTTGCATAAAATGAAGTGATAACAATCTCTGGGAGATGAAGAGCCAAGGGATAGTTGGTCTTAGATGAGCCAATATATAGGGCTGCACAATTCTGTTTCTTACTCAGATGCAACCATGCATGTCCAGCACATTCCTACTGCTTCCCCTTTCTCCCATCCCCAGAGATTAGTCAAAAAGTGATGGAAGTGACACCTTTGTAAACTAGATCATGGTCAGTCTAAGGTTTATGTTCTATATAATATTTTGGACCAATACTTTGGGTCCAGGGTGACTATTTTAAAGGACAAAAGAGAAAGAATAGGATTTGGAATTGCGTTTTATTCAGTCTGCCTGAATTATCTATATAGGTAATCCTCACTAAATGATCTTCATTGTGACTAACAACTCCAGTGGACCAACAAATCATGTGATTGGAAACATGTGAAACCACTCACATCTTTGGCTTCATCTTTGGCTTTTGTTTGCTTCCTAACATACCCCTGCCCAGTGGAATGCTCAAGTGCCAAGATACTGTCTTGTACACATTGAAAGCAATGTGATTGTGCCAACACCTTGTAGCTGGGTGTTACAGGTAGTTTTCTCTCTTGAAATCCTTTCTTCTCCAATCCCTTTGCTCTGCAAGGTTTGGGGAGAGGGGAGAAGCAATTTCTGCGGGTCAGCCCTACTTTACCTGAACCTTTCCCCCTTTTGATGTGTAGAAAAGCAAATAGCTCGTTCACTTGCAATCCCCTCTTCTCCAGTCTGTCTTTGGCAGGGCGGGGGTGGGGAGAAAAAGCCCACAGGTCAGGCACAGGACAACATACGCTGACTGTAATGGCAATTTGTGTGACTGAGGGATACTGTAAAGATTATAAACTGTTGTAAATTTATTTCAAAGTTATTTTTCAACATTATCTTAATTCCAGACAGCTGCTGTACAGGTGAATGCATAAGAATATTCAAGACAAGAGATTTTAGTGTAACATAAATAATAAGTATATGTTAATGCAAGATATATTGATAAAAATCCAGCAATATTTAATTTAAATATATTTGATTTAATATAGCTGCCCACTCCAGAAACCTCTTAATGTCTTCATCACTATTCAGTTTTTTGAACAAACTTACTCTATTAGTATTATTTGGTTTTGTGCTTAATAATTCTTTGATAAGTCAATGAGGAAAAAAACACTTGTACAAAACAGACACTGCCAAATAGTATAATCTGCTGCTATCAGAATCTCGAGGGCTACTATAGTCTAAGGATTTCTGCAGTACCACAACTTTGTCAGCTTGATATATGCCAATTGCTACTAAATTCCAATGCACAGATAGTAAGCGAGGTTATATGGTAATTATATTCAGAACTGCTTTAAGAACTTCGTTAAAAGGAACAATCTTCATAAAGCAAGAACTTTATGAAAGTTATAAGGATAGACTTACGGTGCAATAAGAACCGATTAAACACTCATCTTCTCCAAATTCCTTGCAAATGACCTCTTAAAAAATTCCAGATAGATACATTAATAAGAAATTGCAAATCCATCATTGAGAGTATGTCAGACTCTCTGGCTCAAACTTGCAAACAGCTTACCAGACATTCAACACTGGCAAGCTACATAATATGGTTTTTTTTGTACGATGAATGTGAGAGTGAAATCTCCTTTTATACCTACTGAAGTTCTGGCTCATCTTTTTCTTGCCTAACTCATGGCCTAGTACCCTGGTGGTGAACCTTTTTGGCACCGAGTGCCAAAAACGGGAGCAAGTGAGCGTGTGAATGCACCCACATACTGGAAACTGAAAGATCACGTGATCTTCCAGTTTCTGGAGCTTCTGCGCATGCGTGCAAGACCAACCCAGAAGAGCAACAGGCGACAGCTCTGCATGCCCAAAGAAATGGATCTGCGTGCCACTTCTGGCACAGGTGCCATAGGTTTGCCACCGCTGGCCTAGTAGATTCTTTTTGCTCTGTGGTTTTGAATCCTGGAGCTAGGTGACTATTGACTGTTGACATAAGTGCCATCTATCTTCTGAAAAACTGTGGGTCCTCATACAATTTCCACACAATTTTTGCTCTGCCATGTGTGTCTGGAAAGACCAGAAACACTGCCCCTCATTATTCCTGATTCAGTGATAAGAATTGGAACTTTTCTTCCTCTATCTCTTTCAACACATTTACCATGATTAATCCCTCTTCCTCTAGGAACTGAGCAAGAGAAACAATCAGAATTTCCCCTGCTTTCCCTTTTAATCTCCATAACTGAATGCTGCTTTTGGCTGATGTTGGTGAGGTATCTGCAATTTTATATCCCTCCGACATGTTTTGGGTAGAAAAATGTCTCCATTCTTTATTGAATAGCCTTCTTTCTGATTGTCAGAATTTGTGACAATTGTTGAAGTTCTGTTGTTTGACAAGTCAGGTGCTGCTGTCGGAAAGCCACAGGATTTACTTGTGCTTCCATGAGGAATGAGTGACCCTGCCATGGATGGGAGAAACTTGGTAGAAAACCAGATTAAATGTCCAGTTGCGATGTAGGGAAGCTGTGACATTCTGTCTGTTCCTTAAGAAAGCACTGAGTTGCCTGAAGCTTCTGATGTACTTGGAAGCCATCTGAGATGGGCATAGGGCAGAATTATTTAAATAAAAACAACCCGTTTCCCTGAAAATATGACCTACCCTGAAAGTAAGTCCTAGCTTGATTTTACATGTACGCCCAATATAAGCCCTACCCACCCCAAAAGCCCTAATTAAGATCCTGCCCAGTCCAGAGTGCATGGGTAAAAATTAAGCTAGGGTGGGGAATGGAGGGGTGGATCTGCTCTAGGCAGGCCTCGCACACCCTGACACCTGCCTTGCTGGCCCATTTCTTCTGCAGCCAGAAAGGCTGGCAAGGCTTTCCTGAAGGCCTCTGTAGCGGATAAAAAAAGCTCCAGATTGATCCAGAGCTCTGTTATCCGCTGCAGAGGCCTTCAGGAAAGCGTTGCTGGCCGCAGAAGAAGAAGTTCCTGAAGGCCTCTGACAGCAAAAAGGAAGCTGGGGGCAACACACAGAATGAGGTTAATCAGTGGATGACATCTCCCGAAAATAAGACCTGGTGCCTTTTTTGGTGGCAAAAATATATATATATATATATAAGGCAGGGTCTTTTTTGGGGGGAAACACGGTAATAATGGTAGCTGTAGGAAGCTTCAAAAGTGGTAGCTGAGTGGAGGCACAGACGGGATTATCATAAGCAAATTCCCCCAGGGGAAACAGATATAGCTAACTGTATTGTTGGTAGGTAATTAATAAGTAAAATATGGTCTCTTCCTCTCTTGGTGTTAGGAAACAGGAAGAAGAGCCACAGCCTGGACAATGTTCTGCTAAATGAAATTTGAGTCCAAAGTTGGAAAGGGTGTCGAAAGAGTCTCAGAAGAGGCCATCTCTAGTTTTCAAGGAAAGTAAAAGTGAAGGATAGGAGGGGCACTTTCACAGCCTTGCAAGATTCTCTTAATGAAACTCTATAATCAAGTTAGAGCTAATACTCCCAGTAGTTAATGTTCTGGTCCTTGAGTGGGTACAGCAGCTTTCCTCTTAACATGATAGAAGTAATGAGAAGGAAGTTAAGCTGCAAGCTACCATCTTGGACAAAAAAAAAAAAGCTTCTCAGGTGGTCAGTATAGCAACTTGGTAAGAATCTTTATTGCAAATGAATCTTTCATAGCACTATAGGATATAAGGGTTGGAAGGGACCAAATTGTCTAAATCCAACCAGATAGACATTCAGTCAAGGAGAGTCTGTCCCTCTAATGGTAGTCTGTCTGTTCCATTTTCCAGCAGTGTTAACTGTTACGAAACTCTTCTTAGTATCCAATCAAAACTTATTTCTTTGTGATGTGAATACTTTACTGCTTATCTTGTTTTTTGGACCAAACGTGAACAATTCTTTCCCAATCTTCTGCATAATAAACTTCCGGACATTGAAACGTAACTAGTATAGTGTGACCAGACATCACGCTTTTGGCGGAACAGTCCCGCTTTTGAACAATTTGTCCCACGTCCCACGGCGTTTTAAGAAAGTCCCAATTTTTGGTAGCTGGCCGCCACTGCCGCCACCACCGCCCCCCAGCCCTGCCCGGCCCCCCCCCCCCCCCCCCCCACCCCCCCC
>JANHFR010177868.1:0-13152 GCA_032468015.1 Mimophis mahfalensis | reverse complement strand
CCTTCCTTCCTTCCTTCCTTCCTTCCTTCCTTCCTTCCTTCCTTCCTTCCTTCCTTCCTTCCTTCTTTTTCTTTTTCCTTCCCTCTTCATTCTCCTTTCTTCTTCCTTCCCCTCTTCTCTGATTTTTCCTTCCTTGCTCTCTTCCTATCTTTCCTTCTTTCTGTCATTCCTCTTTCCCTTTGTGCTTTCCTGTACCTTTTTGCATTTTATTATTTATTTATTAGTTGAATTTATATGCTACCCACTCCCAAAGGACTCCGGGAGGCTCACAACAAGGTAATAGCAATAAAAACTCACACATACCATTTGGGCCGGATCTCGCCAGAACCTAATAGCGAGATCAATGGCCCCAGCCCTGCCGGAACAGCCTTCTCCTTTTGTTTTTAGTTTGTTTTGCTAGCCCTCTGCCAGCAAAAATCAGGTGCAGGAGGGCTGCACCTGGGCCCCCTGGGCCCCGTTTTCAGCCACAACAGCCGCCTCCAGCCCCCTGCCAGCGAAAATGGAGCTCCTTTGCTGTTTCCAGGCCGGCCCCTCAGGCTGGAACTAAGCACCCCGCGGGCCAGATCTTGCTCCCGGGCCTTGAGTTTGACACCTCTGGCTTAGAAGATAGTGGCATATTAGAAGTTCAAGCAACGTTACAGTCCAATAGTCTGTTTCTTACAATAAACCCGCTGATGTTAAGATGGCGGCTGCACCCACCTCATAAAATCCCCACCTCGTCCCACCTGCCACAGTGCACATACACACACACACACACCACAGAAACCCCAATCATGTCTTTTTGTGTGCACTGTACACAGAATGAGCTGTCCTTAACTTCAGATTTATAAATTTATTTCAACAATGGACTGAAGTGTTGTTGTTTTTTTCAAAAAGAAAAGAAATAACTCTTGCAGAATTTAAAAGGACAGAAAATATTTTCCTTGGCATAGTAATTTCCTAAAAGCTTTAAAACTTTCCAAGTAGATGCAAGTATCAGTCTAAAAGTAATGGAATGGCTATCCTGAAATTGGTTTTGACTAGATTTATTCCTAGTCAATGCTCCTGAGTGACAGATTGCAGATCAGAAGACATTCTCATTACAATTAAATTTTGAATTCATGGAGGAAGAGAAAGAGGAGGCTGTCAGGTGATTCTTCTTAGTGAGGTGGTGATCCAGATCTTTTAAGATGAGGAGGCCTTTGAAGGTGCTGATATTGTTGCTTTCTTTATAACTCATTTAAACTTTTCACCTATACAGTTCCTGATTTCCCAGTGATCTCGCCATCCTAATGTTTTTAAATATTTTTAAATTTTATTAATATTACGTAGCTAACAAAAAGAATAGTCCATTAGTAATCATAAAGTAAGAAACTACAATATATTACAATATATTGTATTACAGTTTAAAATAAACTAAACATAATGGAAAAAAGAAAGAAAATAAATTAAGGGAAAAAATGAGATCCATGTGATGTCAATATAGTAATTTAAGCCCTATTATTAAAATTAGACCGTATAAAAACATCTGAGCTATCTTTTCAGTTTCAGAATATAAAAACATTTCAAAAATCTATAAAGAACTTAAATTTACTCCTTACTTCAGGAGGATACATTTTTCTCTATCTGGGTAAAACATTTCGTTCCCAAGCTCCAGACTTAATAGCATTAGTTCTTAATAAAATATCAATTTTCCTCTTTTAGGTATATAATTCAACATCACTTTTACATCCACCCACAATTTTCTTTCTTCTTTTTCAAATATAATATATATTGTAACTTGAAATCAGAAAGGAAGCATGATGGGGCATGACCAAATCATGTCAGTCCGAGTATCCCCAAGTTTCTCATGACAAGATCTCCCCACCAAGGAGGAACCAGATCCAGCATTAAGGGTCAAGATCTGCTGAAGCTTCATCCAGCTTTCCAGCAGGGTGAGGTAGTAGGTTGTGTGGTTTCAGGGTAGTAATTTTGCCCCAATCAGGAGTTAACTATACAACCTACTGCCTTCCTTGAGGAATAGTTTTGCAGCCTCTGTAAACACTTCACAGCAGTGGTGGGATTCAGATTTTTTTACTATTGGTTCTGTGGGCATGGCTTAGGGGGCATGGCTATGCTGTCAGCCAATCAGAGGTGGTATTTGCCAGTGTCGGACAGTCAGAGGTGGTATTTGCCAGTTCTCCAAACCAGTCAAAATTATCGCTACCGGTTCTCCGGAACCTGTCAGAACTGGCTGAAGACCACCTCTCCTTCACAGTGCAGTCCTACATAGGTTTTATGCTACATTCACATTCCTGCTTTATTCAAAATAAACCAAACAAGGAATGAAGCTAACAATTTCCTATCAGAAAAGACCATTCTCCCCTTTAGAGAATTGCAACTTTTCATCCAGTTCAGACAAGTTTTCACTATTTCAGGACCGATGTGTATGTGAGTATAAAATTATTCTCTTTGTCAAAGCCTTTGTATCAATAAATCCTACTGAATTTGCCAGTCAAGGCATGTTTCTAGAAAGCCTCTTAATTATCTCAAAGCTGAAATAAAAGGTTTTGTGTTTTCAAGTATTGGTCTTAAGTGTCATTAGAACTGAATTAAATTGTCATGGTTGTCTTTTTTCCCAGGGCTGCTAATTGACTTATATTCAGGTCTAGCATAGGGGCGGGGGGTGGAATGACACAAAAAGAAAGATTTCTGTTTTTATTACAGAGATGAACAGGTGAGTCCAAGTAGATGCAGCCCATAACATCTTTCTATAGGAGCACAGGTGTGTGTGTGTGTGTATGTCCTAAAAAGTCAAGATGGTAGATGAGGGCATGATTTTATTGGCAACAAACACACACAAAGAATGAAGCTTGCTGTTGTGATTGCCTTCTGGACTTTTTCAACCCGCACACAGAGACACCCCTGTTTGGAAACATTCAGACAGCAAACAGAAACAGCCCTGGAGGCTCTTATGAAAAACAGCAGCCGGGAGGAGGAAGATTTTCGAAGTACTGAACTAGAGCAGAAATCTCAGCCTTTGTGTTACAATGCATTAAGAGTCGAAAGGCCCTTAGAGTCTCAGTGAGAAAATTGACTGTAAAAGCTCTCTCCTAAGTACGAACCTATCAATATTTTTTAGTACACTGGGGAAAGGCCTTCTAGCCCAACAGTAAGCAACATAAATATTTTGATGCGATTCATATCATCATGTTTGAGTGCCTAATTAAAAGACACCTGCATTTTATTCGTGAAAGGGAGGAGGAGGACTTCTTCTGGATGGTGTCCAGGGGTGGGATTCAGCCGGTACTCACCAGTTTGGGCGAACTGGTAGTTCCGGCGATGAACTGGCCCTGCCCTTGCGCTATTCTGTCCTTTATTCCCCTTGTTGGAAGCCCAGCTGATCAGTGCGGCAGAACACATTGCCATGCCTCAGCTGTTTTTCCTTGCCAGGGCTGCAGGAAAAGGTAAGTTGGCTTGCTGTTTTCAAATGGAATGCATGCACGCTCACCGAATCGGTTGTTAAACCATAGAATCTCACCCCTGATGGTGTCCCACCAACCTGTTCTCAGTAGTAGCAGCGGTTCTCCAGGTTCACTGCCTACAGAGAGCTGCAGATGTATATACCAAGCCAGAGGTCTCCAACCTTGGCAACTTTAAGACTTATGGACTTGCAACTCCCAGAGGAAGTCTTAAAAGTTGCCAAGGCTGGAGACCCCTGCACCACGCCATACTAAGTAGATCCAACTTCGTGTTGCGTTTCCCAATGCTAGGAAGTTGCCAGCCTGGGTTTCAGTCACCCAACAAATGTGGATTCTGTTATGTTGAAACCTAAATACAGATAGTCCTCAATTTACAACCGCCCATTTAGGGAGGGTTGAAAATAAAATGGCACTGAAAAAGATGGCTCTTGCGACCCTTGACCCACAGTCATGTGATCGAATTTGGGAGCTTGGCAACTGGCGTGCCAGTATGCAGTTGCGGCATCCCAGAGTCATGGATTCACCATGTCTGATATTCCCAACCAGCTTCTTTCTGACAAACCAAGTTAATGGAGGAAGTTGGATTCGCTTAGCAACTGCATGATATGCTTAGCCACAATTATTCACTTAACCGTGGTCAAAATGGTGGTAGCATCAGGCACAACTCGACTCACAGTTTTCCTTTGCAATGGCAGCTACAAATCAAGGACTACTTGTAATGTAATTTCTGTGTCAAACCTATTTTGCAATTCACACACACACACACACACACACACACACACACACACACACACGTATACTTCGAACATAACTTATAGGTAAAAATCTTAGGGCTAGATTAAATCTTTCCTTCCCAATCACCACAGTATCAGCAAAAACATGCATGCAAATGGTTTTAACAAACTAGACGTACTTTAAATTCCAACTGGTATAGTCCAACATAGAGTGTTCCTCCACCTTTTCTACAGATAAGATCTTTGCTTACAGGTGGGCAAAAGACAGCTGTCTTGATGTCTTTTGCCATTCTAAGTGTGAACATAGTTGCAGGCAAAACAGAGTTTCTCTCCTTATCAAGACTTCTGCATTAGCTGAAGGAGGAGAATGGTTTGTCTTCTTCCCATATATAACAAATTTGTGCAAGAGATTTGGGAACACGCAGTTTTTAAAAACACCTTCCAGTAGCACCATCTTCCTTCTGTTGTTTTCACTGTAAATAATACCTGGCCCTAGCAATTCCCCCCTCACCTAATTGTCATCACTTTGAAAACTCCTGTTGAAAACGGGATCTCGCTTTTAGTTTTGCATGCCTCCATTTGAGCCTCCCAGTAGAGTTGGGGGTCTACCCTTGGGCAAAACGTTGCACCATTGGTAAGGTGGTGCAAAGAGGAGCCAGCTCAGACTCGGAAATAATTTTCTGTGCCCTATCTTGCCTTATTTTATAAGGAAATGAAATGCCTGTGATCATGTTCTGACTGGATATTTTCCTTTTAACCAATGTATAGCTTTCTTTGGATCAGGCATTCCTGGATCCAGTAAAGGCAACTGAAATAGTTAAATGAAACATTGAGAAGAAAGCTAACAGGAGTGGTAATTGCAATTAGTTTGGCCTTATAGATAGTCTGAAGTTTAATCTTGAAGTTTAATCAAGATATGCTATTGTTGAACTATTAGGTTCACACACACACACACACCTTGCTGTTAGAAGGAAAAGCAGCCAGTGTAGTACGCTTTTTACTAAATTTACATCAATCACAAATTTAATGAAGTTGGATTCTGAACATATTAATTACTCCCTATGTCTGTCTCCTAATAAGTACATCTCCCATATTTGGTGTAAACTTGGCTTGTCCAGGACTTCAGATTGCATTGGGCTCAGCTCTAAGTAATTTTTTTTTGAGTAGGAGGGGGAGAGAATGGTATTTCAAACCACTGTTCACAAAAAGCAAGTGAAATCTTGATCTTACTGGGTCAAACAGCCCCTAGCCCTTCAGCTAAACAAAGTGGGATGAAGGCTTTTGAGTGGTCCATGCAGCCATCTGCAATGTCCAACAACAACATCGGTTTTCTGGATTCTATCACTACCTGTTTTTAACCTGGCAATACATCTGATTAAAGAAAGTTCTTGTGAATCTTGTTCATTTGGCTATGTGTCTCTGTTTAGGAGCTCGATACCAACATGTGCAAATCTGATCCTCTTCCCAGATTAACACACACACACATACACACGCAAAATGCAAGGATAAACTTTTGCAATTCGATTCTTGCAAAAGAATTGCTGCTAAAAGACTGCTGCTAAATTCACAGGAGTGGGTTTTGCAAAAATGCGTATTGTTAAGGCACAACCAAGCCATCTGCAGAGACACCTTATGGAAGAAATAAAAAGCAGTGGGCTTGTGGCCCCCATCTGCTGTCCCTCTGGTTGATTGTTCACTAGTGTGCATGTGTGTTAAGATTATCACCTCTCCAATCTGAAGTCCTAGCACTGCTTCGAGTAGGGAAAAATGACCAAAAGAGCTTATATTTAAAAGCTTTTGCTTTAACAGAACCAAATGCATTGTGGAAATTATTTGAAAATGGTTGAAGAAAGATTGTGGCAAATACCAAGCAGGAATAATCAGCATGACCAACTAAAAAGCAATTTGATGTTGGAAGAAACGTCCATCTGGGTTCAGTTCCAAGTGGGGAGGAAGACACTGGAAACTTGGAAGCTGGTTGGAAAGATGGTGTAATGCTGAAGCAGAACCACCAAGCACATGTGATTCTGGGTAGCTGACCACATGGAGGAGAGAGATTTATGCCCTCTCTTGGGCTTTGAACTTGAGCTTCCTGTTCCTGTGCCAAGAGCATGCATTCTATTGGTTGCTGTCAGACTCCCATATGGAGTCTCATGTTTGTCTGAATCAAGTTTGGTGGAACCTTGCTGGGTGATGTAATGGTCTTGGTTGTGCCATGTGGTGAGCTCTGCTGATAGACTGCTATTATGTCCTAGAAGATCATGTCTTAATCCCATCACCCTGGAGCTGGAGGCCTTTTGTCTTGTAGATCAGCTGGCCCAGTCTTTCTGAACGGACACCAGATATCTGCTGGGGGCAAGGAGCTGCTCTTTCTCTTCAAACACATGTTTCTCCTTTTCTCATCCAGGGAAATAAAATATTCTGCCTTTTTAAAAAAAAATATTCCTCAAATATTTCATTCTTCTAAGCAGGGTGGGTGCTAATTTTCTTCAATGCTTAATTTCTTAAGTCAGAAAAAAAATAAATATTTTTCCTGGCTGATCTAGATCTTCCATGAGTACTGAGTCTTGTTTTTAAATGACCAAACTTTTCATTCACTTGCAATACAAGCACAGTCCAAAAAGTCAAGATGGCAACCATACGACGGAAGCTCTGCCTGCTTTTTAATCTTGGCTGTTGCGAATACTCCTGCTTACAGCTCATCTCTGCTGCGGAGTTCCTTGTCCCCCAAGATAGAATCCTACCCATCTCCAAACCCTTTACGTTGAACATCTGCTAGGGGAAAAAAGTAAGGGGTTTTATTTTGTTCGACTGACCGTGAAGATAACGACTTGGCCTAGGAAGGAAAAGATTTCATCCCCTTTGAAATGAGGTCACCTTCCTGCTTTATCCAAAGTCTCACTCTCTGCCGGGTCTATTCTCTACTGAACTTCACCTAGGCTGATTTATAAAGCTTCGTGATCTCACTGGGTTACATAGTGCTGTCTCAGTTAATGCTTGCTGCGTGTTTCAGATTTATTATAGCTTTTAAGTCAGCCTGCGTTGCACATGATGAAAAATAACACTTAAGGGAAGAGAGAGAGAAAATAATGCTCAGAGGAACCAAAGCCATTGGAGTGGCACAATGGCTATAGATGGAGAGCCATTTTCTGTCCCTGCCTTTTTGAGCTTTGATTATTACGTAGACCTACCAAGGCAGAATCTGCGTGCAAGCTGAAAAAGAGATGCTCCGGTGGCCTTCCCATTGATTACACATCCTTCCAAGGCAAATGACAGAACAAAGCAGTTGAAAACTCAGATGCATATTGAGTGAACCGGAGCAGTAAAGATGAAGACTCAAAGTTTCAAGTCAGGTTTGGCTTCTAATGACTAGAAACGTCCGTGTAGCTTTCTTCACCACACTTACCACATTGCTTTATATTTGTGCTCTTTAGAAACCTACTTCTGGGGTTTCCCAGCATTTCCCATTCAAATATTAATCAGGTCTGACCCTGCTTAGCTTTGCGGGATCATCAGTCAGCAGAAACAAGAAAAGCAGAAGGTCTGGGTATCCCATTTTAGACCAGCGTTTCTTAACCATGAAAATGTATGGACTTCAACTCCCAGAATGCCCCAGCCAGGATGCTCATTTAGAAATTCTGGAAGTTGACTTCCGCATATTTTCAAGGTGTCGGGGTTAAGAATACTGTCTTAGACCCATTCTGACCAATAGATATTAACCAATTCTTGAAATACCTAATGGATGAGTCCAACATTACAGCGTCTGGACAGAACCACAGCTAGAAGGAAATTATGGCTGTCCCGTTTTTTTCTCTGCTCTTGGCTTCCCCAAGTGATCAATTTTTTCTACAATAGGCTACCTATTAAAGGATACCACCATCCATGTGGCCACAAGATGGTGTTAAAGAGCTGAATCAATCAATCCCTCCCTCCCTCCTCCCCCCTCTCTCCTTGTGGCTATGCAGACTTTTGCAATCCAGATCAACTTGCCTTATTTTGTGGCTTCCAAACTACATACCCTAAGACCAGCAGTCCCCAGTCTTTTGGGCACCAGGGACTGGTTCCATGGAGGGAAGTTTTTCTGCAGACCAGAGGAAGCATGGTTTCGCATGCTGCCTGCATCCCACGAATGGGGCTTCATTTGTTTGTGCAGCCTGGTTTCTGGCATGCCGCAGCCCAGTGCTGGCCCATGGACCGGGGCTTGGGGACCTCTGCCCTAAGACCATATGGTAGGAGGGGAGGCCAAAAACTAGGAGAAGTCAGACAACCCCTTTTCCAACTAACATGTTTTATTAAAAATCAGAACTTTTGAAAATCTATAGTGTGTTTCTCAACCTTGACCAAGCTGGCTGGGGAATTCTGGGAGTTGAAGTTCACATCTTTTCAAGTTGCCAGGGCTGAGAAACACTGGGCTAGCCCCCCCCACACACACACACACCTGCATCTGACAAAAGCTTTGATTTGTTACAAAAGGTACTTCCAGATTTCTTGCGTTTCCAAGACCGTGAAGAAAGTCAATTGGTGCTTACCAGTTGCTTCCTTTCCCATTTGTCTCCATTATGCCATATTTTATTGTTACCTCTAAATTACTTAGGATGCTTTACCTGAGCTTCAGTTTTCAAATGCACCTCCATTTTTTCTTTGGCTGAAAGATTAGGACAGTTTTAATTAAAACAGGCTGTGCTATAAGAAGAGAAAGAGGCATATAAAATGCCAACACCGTCCTACTGGTGGGCGGCATTCGCAGAGGGGTAGAATCAAGATCACATGGAAGTAGTAGTACAACTTTATAATGTTTTTGTGAGACCACACTTGGAGTACTGCATCCAGTTTTGGTCGCCACGATTTTAAAAAGACGTTGAGACTCTAGAAATAGTGCAGAGAAGAGCAACAAAGATGATTAGGGGACCAGAGGCTAAAATATACAAGAATGGTTGAGGAATGAAGTGTGAAAAGATGGCACGGGGGTGACATGATAGCAGCATTCCAATATTTGAGGGGCTGCCACGAAGAACAGGGAGTCAAGCTATTCTCCAAAGCACCAGAAAGCAGGACAAGAAACAATGGATGGAAAATAGTCAAGCAGAGAACCAACCTAAGAACTAAGGAGAAATTTCCTGACTGTGAGAACAATTATTAGAACCACTTGCCTTCAGAAATTGTGGGTGCCCCAACCTGGAGGCTTTTAAGAAGAGATTGGACAGCCATTTATCTGAAACAGTATATAGGGTCTTCTGCTTGAGCAGGGGGCTAGACTAGAAGACCTCCAAGATCCTTTCCAACTCTATTATTCTGTTATATCAGCTCATTGGCCAAATCTAACTGTCACCACAAGGAGGCACAGCGTACCTTCTTTAAACTGCTTGCTCCTCACCAAGTGAGAATCTTTGCTGCAGTCGGTCTCAATTTCTCAATCCCATCATACTGGCTGCCAGATTCCAGGCCTTGTAAAGTGTTATTAGCTTTCCTTTTCATTAATTAAATATTGATTTTTTTTTAAAGACGGAAAAGCAACCCAGAGGCCCTAAGCAAAAATTATTCTGGACTAGAAATATGCTATGCATTGCCTTATAGGTAGCCCTTGATTTATGATGGTAATGGAGCCCGACATTCCAGTCATACATCCACGGCAGTCATTAAACGGATCACCCTATGACTGCCCAATTTTACAGCCTTTTTGGCAGCAGTCATTAAGCCACAATCGTTAAGGGACCACTGCAGTCATTAAACGACTCTGTTGTCCCCAATGGGTGTTTTTGATGGAAATCAAACGTAAACACCAGAAATCGTCAAGAATATGTCAAAAATCAAAGCTATGTGCCTGCAGGATGCTGCAAACAGCCATAAATGCAAGATGGTGACCAAGCACCCAAAATATTATCACATGACCAGAGTTCTGCAGACAAACATGGGTGTTTGGTCTGCAGAACTCTGGAACCGGGTCGTAAATAGTTCAGAAGTTCATTGTAGTTTTGAACTATCTCAAATCAAGACCTGCCTGTAATCCAGTTTCTTTTGAATTCCTGCCTGACTTTGTTAATCCTTGTAACTATGGACAAATTCTAGAACCTCACCTGAGTAGATACAACTCCCTGGTGAATTTTCTCCACTTGGATAATCAATATACCCTTCTAGGCTGCCAGGAAGCACAAGAACAGGTATACCTGGTGTGGCCTCAAGCCACAGCATGATGCTTGGATTCCTTTTGAATGGTGGATGGGTATTGATATGCTTTTCTTAGGCCAGGGGTCTGCAAACTTAAACACTCAAAGAGCCATTTGGACCCATTTCCCACAGAAAAGAAAACACCGGGAACCAATAATTTAACAACCGGTATGACTGGGCAGGCATGGCCAACTCACATCACTTATTCCCACCCAGTTGTCTCCTGCTCTGGAATATGGAGTCTCCATCCCACACCATCACCCTTACCTTCTCAGGCCAGGCAAGGAGTGATGAGGAGGGCAGGGCAGAGGAAGGCAGGGGCCAGTCAGTGGTGGGATCAGCCGACAGGGAGCTGCAGCAGAGGACCGAAAGAGCCACAGTGGCTCCAGAGCCACAGTTTGCAGACCCCTGCTTTAGGCTGTTCATGTTTTCCTTTTATTTTTGCATTGATTTCACCCTCAGCTTTTTAAATTGCAAAGCTTGCAAGCTTGTTAGGAGACAGCCTATAAAAATATTTGAAAGCTAGATGCCCCGCAAGCTAGATGCCACATAGATGAGCCCTGGTGGCACAGTGGTTAGAATGCAGTATTGCAGGCAAACTCTGCCCACCTCCTGGAGTTCAATCCTGACAAGGGCTTAAGGCTGGCTCAGCCTTCCCTCCTTCCGAGGTTGGTAAAATGAGGACCCAGATTATTGGCAGCAGTATGTTGACATTATAAACCATTCAGAGAGTGCTGTGATGCACTAAGGGGCAGTATATAAGTCTAAGTGCTATTGTTATTGCTGTATGTAAATTGAAAAATATTGTTATATATGTTATGCACAATCATTAGATGTTATATATAAGGAACCATTTTAGGAAGCTATGGTTCAAATCCTGTTGGTCAAACAGTTCTGAACTTTGTTTTTTTAAGATCTGATCGATATTTGTGAAACTGGTGGGTTTTCCATTCAACTTCTAGCAACAGAAAAAGATAACAGTAAAATGAGAGGGGGTTAGTTTGCTGAAAGCTGGGTCTGCAAGTGTAGCCAGGGAAGTCAAAAAAGTCAAGATGGCAGCTACGATCATGCAGTGAGCATGATTTCAACTCCCAGAATCCCCCAGCCAGCAGGAAGTCCCTGCATATTAAAATTGCCAAAATTTGAGAAACACTGCCCTGGAAGTTTTATTTTTACATGTATCATCCACAAAACACATATGAAAAAAGGCACCAAGTTTCAGTCACATGGTCATGACCACCACATTGGCTCTTTTTGACACATACACCCTGAAGATTTGCCTGGAACTGCAACACTTCACACTTCACACCTTCTATCATAGCTACTTCTGTTCCCCCCTTGGTTGAAATCATAGAGATGGGAATAATAAATTGCACAGTCCTCCTACCAGGCCCAGATGCTTAAGATGTGGCCAATATTAATTTAGATAATGAAAAATACTATTGTCTACTTATTGTGCTGTGGTGACACAGTGGTTAGAATGCAGTATTGCAGGCTAATTCAGTTCACTGCCAGAAGTTCGATCCTGAGTAGCTCAAGGATGACTTGGCCTTCCCTCCTTCCGAGGTCGGTAAAATGAGGACCCAAATTGCCATATGCTGACTCTGTAAACCATTTAGAGAGGGCTTTAAAGCACTGTGAAGTGGTATATAAGAATAAGTGCTATTGTTATTGTTGGGTAGAGACATGCATTTATTCATTTATTACACATTGTTTCATACTGTTCCAAAATGAGCCCTGATGGTTTACCATGTATGTAAATTGTTACATTTATGTAATTAAAAAAAGTCGGTATGTTCCAGCAACAAGTATATTAATAAAGAAAAGTATGGGGAAGTATTATTACTTCCTTAGCAGTTAACTGATGAACTAATTGAATATTGCACATATTGCTAGGAAAAGCACAGATACTTTAGTTCCATGGAGCTTAATAGAGGTGCTTGCAAGGTGTGGTTAAAAAAAAAAATCTAGTAAATTTATATGCCGTTCACATCACTATCAAGCAACTCTGATAAATGATAAATACAGATAGATGGCTAATCAGTAGTTGACGGGTTAATACAGATCTTATTTCCTAGATCTTTGCTTTTCTGGGCATGATACCAGCATAGCCTGCTGTATTTATCACAAATTTTAATTATATAAGCAATCTCAAACCCTTGATGATAAGATTAGACACCTTTTATAGGGAGTTAGGCTGATGTAATCCGCTCTTTTGATCTATTCATTTTCAATGGGTTGTTTGTGGCCTTACACCAATGCCTGGAAGATGTTTCATGACAACAACTAACAAAACTACTGAAGAGTTGTGGGGTGTCCTTTCCTAGTTCACCCCTGAGAGAAGAACCACTATGTAGGCCAGGGATGGGTTTCTACCAGTTCGGTCTGGTTCGGGCGAACCAGTTGTTAGCGTCACCAGAGGTGCTTGGAAGTGGGCCCACCCGCTCGCCCACACTTCTATGCTATCCTTTATTGCTGCACATGCATTTCATTAAGGCTAGGAAAGGGCTGAGATACAGCAGAGCCAGCAATTGCTCAGGTGCACCAATCAGTTGTTTTGTGGCTCTCCCAGATCTCAGCTGTTCTCTAGCCAAATGGAACATGTGCACAGCATGGGCGCTTCTGGGTGGCTGCACATGCATTCCATTTGCGCTAGAAAACAGCTGAGATGCGGTAGAGCAGGAAAATAGAACAGGTGCGCCAATCAGCTGTTTTCTAGCCCAAATGGAATGCATGCACAGCACGTGTGCGGCACGCACACGTGCAAAGCATGCAAAATGCATGTGCATAGCAAACCGGTTGTTACACTGGTG
>JANHFR010175650.1:0-13176 GCA_032468015.1 Mimophis mahfalensis | reverse complement strand
AGAAAGGACTCACTGGAGAAGAGCCTAATGCTGGGAAAGATTGAAGGCAAAAGAAGAAAGGGACGACAGAGAATGAGCTGGCTGAATGGAGTCACTGAAGCAGTCGGTGTGAGCTTAAAGGGGATGGTAGAGGATAGGAAGCCCTGGAGGAACATTGTCAATGGGGTCTTGATGGGTCGGATACAACTTCACAACTAACAACAACAACAACAACAACAACAACATCAACACACACTGCAACAACAGAGGCCTCTGGAAAATATCCTCGATCTAGATCCATGGCAACCTGGCTTCAGACTTGAGCAAAGGAATATATACTGTGTTGGCTTCTATTATTGATGACTTGGGGCAAGACTTGTATCATGTCCTGCCATTATCATCCTTGCCTTCCAATATTTCTCAGAATCCTGAACATATTCACTTTCTTGATCATCTTTAGCAGGGGTGTCAAACTCAATTTCATGGAGGGCTGCATCATGGTTGTTTTTGATCTCAGGGGAGGGGCAGTGCATGTCCAGCATGATGTCACTCTGTTGTGGGGGCACCTGTGATGGCCTGAGTAGTCTGCCAGCAAAAACAAACTCCTGAGCTCTGTTTTCGGCTGCAACAGCCTCCTGTCTCCCTCTGCCAGAGAAAAGAGAGCTCAGAAGGCCAAGCATGGCTGTCTCGAGCTCTGTTTTCACTGGCAGAGGCATTCACTGTTTCCAGGATAGGCCCATGGGCCAGGTCTAAGAATCCTGCAGGCTGAATCTGGTTCCCGGGCCTTGAGTTTGACACTTCTGATCTATAGATTATGATTTAGCAGTATTTTAGAAGACTCTATTTCTACCCAATATGCAGTTAAAGGGAAAGAGGCTGGGCCTACAGGCACTCTTTTATGGACCCTTAACATCTACATGGAGTTATTGGAAGAGGTCATACACTGTACATCAGTTTGGTTAATAGTTTTACATCTTCATCCTGGCCCCAATGAAAGATGCGGTGGAAGTTCTCACTCAATATTTGGATGGTATCAGGGTCTAGATTGGGAAGAACAGTTCAGACCAAACCCTAGTCAGACAGTTGTTAGGCTGGTCAAATTAAAGGGCTATTCAAAAGGATCAAGAAAGTACATTATTACCTGAAATATTTCAATGATAGGTGCTCTAACAGAACATTTAATGCCTGTCAAGAAATGTACCATTACAATGGAAAAACTACTAAATTTCCTCAAATCATGGACTTCTGTTCTCCTTCCTGGGGAGCCATAAACAAACCAATTATATAATCAGCAGAAATGCGTACAAAATGCATTGCAGATATCATGGTGCTCAAAACAGATGTGTTGTTAGCTTAAGGAAACAAAAGAAAACTATCAGCCCTGACAGTGGTGTGCTTCAGCTGGTCTAACAACTGGTTCGGTGATTGCACGCTTATTCCTTCAGCAAATAATGATATTCCTGCAGCTCTAGTGAGTGACCCAGAAGACAGACAGCAATTGTGCTACCACATGAATCAGCTGGGCTTCCAAAAAGGGCTCAGAAGGCTTAGAATAGAGCAGGGGTAGATGGGTGGGCCCAACTGTAGAACCAGTTCATCCTACTAGCACGAATGGGACAACCAGTTCACACAAATCGGGTCGAACTGGTAGAAACCCACCCCTGAGCCGCAAGTCCTATATGGGGAATTCATGGACAATGCTCTATGCTTTTGTTTGCCCTGTCTCTTTAGGCACAAACTGTCACATTTTGTTTCAGGATCCAGGCGAGAAGACCAAGTTTTGGCAATTGCTGACTCCTAATGCAAGCCATAGTATATTGCAATTGTTGGCTTCTAATGCAAGCCTTTTGTATATTAAAAGTTCAAACCTTAAATAACAACTTTTAAGGACTTAAGAATCATTTTGGGTCATCATGGATTATTTCAGTGTTTCTTTCTTGTCTTTTTTGTGTCTTGGATTCAGATTCATTTTCTCTAAGCTTCGGTCAAATGTTTTCAGTTTTCTGTTTCTGCCAAACGCAAAACTGGTCCTTCATTTATAGCTGTGCCAATAATCATTTGTTCCTATTTGTTTACTACTTCCACAGTTGAGAATTGTATGCTTTGTGGATTTGGTCTCCTCATAATTTGCTCCTTTTGCTTTCAAGTTCAGTACAACACTTTGATCTTTCCTGTAACTCCACATACTTTGGGAAACAATTTCAGATCAGCTTATTGCTAGCGTCACTACTGTACATTAAAATCCACATAAAAAGTCTGGCTGCTATTTAGAACATGTTAGCATTTGCAAGAAGAGCGTTGCAAAATCACCAGTAAGCTATTACTTCTCTTGATTTAATTAAATTGTACCGGTATTTAAAAACTAGGGAAACAATATTGAGCCGGTGTTGTTTAACCTGTGCAGGTAATAAGGACAGCCTGGACGTCAAAATACAAGATAATGCAAAAATTTTCTCTGCTCATGGGAAAACAGGCTTTTAGAAAGATTTGCAGAGCTCTGGCATTTTTGCTTGAAAATCACTACAATGCATTTCCTGTAGAACTGCAGCAAGTTGCAATAAATCATCTGAACTGAGACTTATCAAAGGAGAAAGTGGGTATAGCAAAATGTTTTATGTGCAGGTACCTTAAATGTTATTATTTCAAACCATGGTCAAATGAATGGTTGTAAGTCGAGAACTAGCTGTAGCATATTTAATACAGCAAATTTTGATAAGTGATGTTTCTGATAAGATTTTAAAAATAATGATATTGAATACAAGCAGAATTGATAAATTCAAAAGCTTTAATATAAGTGCCACTATTTAACTTGTCCAAGAAATGGAAACATTCTTAAAGTGAGATATCTTCATATTTTCCACCTTAAAGAACTGATTATCTAGTTACTCCTGTTTTATGAAAAAAAAAAATCCATGTAAATAAATTGGAGAAGATAAAATATGTGAAATCTTTAGTACATTAGTCATTCTTTTTGGAGTGGGAATGATGTCTGCAATAAATACTATGTGTTGTGTAATAAAACTGCGGCTTATTTGGCTAATGATGTTTGGAAAGGAAAAGATAAAAAACCCTGTGTGTACTACAAGGTTAATTGAAATAAATTACACATGCTTTTAAATCAGTCATCTACATAAAATGTTCAAGTTCTTTGTTCAGATTCCCCCTATTCCCTAGTTCTTGACTTTTCTCCATTTTCTCATTAAGTATTTCAAAGTTGCCTCATGTATATCTGCAAGAATTTAAAAGCAAAAGACACATAAACATAAATGCTGAGAGCAACAGCCAATAAAGCCTTTTTAAAAGAGACATATTTTGTTTTGCCAAAGTGCTGGAGAAATTGCACTTGATTTGCTAGGGAAAAACAGTGGTGCGCAACTTTATTATCATTTCTGAGATCTGCTTATACTGGCAATGCCAGACTTCTAAACCAAGCAATATGGTAGCTTTGCTTCACTCTTGTGGATGAGAGTGTGAGTGTTGCTGCGTGAAGCAGCTTTAAACGTGGGGTTCAAAAGTCCTATGGTAAAAACAATTCTTTCTTTTTCCACTAGGTGGCCTTGCATAATCAGCTGACCTCAGAAACTCTTGTGTTGATTTTTTTCCAATAGCAAAACAACTGTAAGAAAGCCATATTAAATATTTTATGAAATACCCTATGCACAAAAATATTTCCAGCTGTATTATCTTTTTGATAAGATTGTAATAAACTAATTCAATGGCTTAAAAAAAATTCCCAGCTTTATATAGGAATTTCACATTTACCTCATTGGAAGAGAATTACTGTGTATCATAAGCAGATTTAAAATTGGTATGGAGTGTTCAATCAGTTTAAATAAATTTATATATCAAACACCAAAGAAGAAAAAGAAAACACATATTGGTGAGACTAATAACACAGATTAAGAGAGGGAACAGATGATATAAAATAAGAGGCAAAATAGATAAGTTCAATAGGATAAAGTGTTTTGTAGATGTTTATAACTACAAGAGGAAATAGCATGAAATTATTTTTATAGTCCCGCCAAACCCCTAATGCTTAAGACCAGTGGAGGGATTCAATTTTTTTTACTACCGGTTCTATGGGCGTGGCTTAGTGGGTGTGGCTGTAGTGTCAGCCAATCAGTGGTAGTATTTTCCGGTTCTCTAAACCAGTCAAAATTATCACTACTGGTTCTCCAGAACCTGTCGGAACTGGCTGAATACCACCTCTGCTTAAGACCGAAAAAAGTTTGAACTTATTAGCTTCTGATAGCAATTGCACTAGAGCAGCGGTGTCAAACTTAAGACCCGTGGGACACATATGGCCCGCATGCTTAGATGTCACCTGTGTGGCCACTCTGGAAACAGTGAAGGACTGACCTGCATAACCTCTGCAAGTGAAAATGGACCTCACAGCAATGGCCATAATCACCAGCAGGGGTAGTGAGAGTTGTCACAAAGTTGGAGGACAGCAGTAGCAGCAGTTGGTGTCAAGGCAGCCTTAAGAATGACGGCGGCCATTGAAAGATGGTCCTAGAGCTGCAACAATGCAACAATGATGGGGGTGGCGGCAGCAGAAAAACAGTAGCCCCAGGGATGATGGCACCGGCCAGGCTTCAAGCCAGAAGTAACAATGGCACTGAGCCCAGAATCAATCTTCAGGCTGTCCCAGACTGAGAGCCAAGGAACAATGGAGGCTACCGCAAAAGCAACAGCAGATAGAATTGCTGCCACAGAAGTGGCACTGATGGAAATGGCAGCAGCAGTATCAACAACAGCGGCCACAACAAGGGGCGTGGTGAAGGTGGCAGCGACGGAGGAACCACCTCCATTCCAATAGATCTCAGGATGTCTTCAGTCCAGGCCCCAACCAGACAAAACGATGGTACCGGGTCCTGCATCAGTTCCGGGGCTTCAATCCAGCCCAGTCTAGCCCATCCGTAGCCACTCCCCTGCACCAACAACGCCGACAATGTCTGCGCCGGTAATGCTCGTGGCAATGCCCTACCGCCGGCTCACAACCTGCCTCCAGGCAGGCTCCTCCAATGCAAGCAATTTTTGCTGTTATGACATAAATCCCACAAAGTGCATGAACAACTGGTTGCTTATATGTCTGTTTCCGAGGTGTGAAATTGTTTTAATTCTATACCATTATCTTCAATGTAATCTGTGTCAGTAGTGCAAAGGATGGTTTGGAGGCTGTGTAAAATAAACTGCCTATTCCAGGAATGCCTTTGAGATTAACATAAATTGATGCCTTCAGCAGATTTAAATTGAAGTCCATGAAAATAAAACACACTTAAACTGTTATTATTCTTTTAGATATTAAAATCATTACCTAATACAATGTTTGAGTTATCCTCAATAAAGAGCATGTTGAAGTAATCTAATTAGAGTATATATTTTATCAATTATCTTCCAATCTTTCCCACTGCAACTGCCAGAGAAATGTTTCTGCATCTACCAATTCTCATTCAGTCTGATGAAATTTTTAGGTGTTATTTAACAAGAAAAGAGAATTCCAGATAGTTTCTCCTATGCCAAGTGGTGCTCTTACACATCCCGGTCCTTGGTTATGACAAGGCCAAAGGAAGGTATAAAAATAGCCTTTTCAATTGTCTTTCTTCTAGTGAAACATTAGTCTGCTTTGCCATATATGTAGTCCTCAGTTTACAACCATTTGTTTAATAAGCGTAAGAGAGTCCTGAAAAAAGCAACATACCACTAGTCCTCAATTTACAACTGCTGTAGTGCCTTGAGGTCATGTGATTGCCATTTGTGACTTTCCTTGGGGCTTCCAACGAGCAAAATCAATGGAGGAAGCTGAGTTACTTAATTGTCATGGCAAAAAAAGGTCATAAAATCAGATCTGACTCACTTAACAACCACATTGCTAGTGATGGAAGTTGCAGTACTAATTGTGGTCATGCGTCAAGACTATCTGTCAAATCCCAAAGCAAAGGAGGTGGGATTTCCCTTCAGAGTGGGCTCTGTATGACAGTGGTATTGTCACTGGCACAAGTGATGATTTCTTTGCCCAAGAAATAGTTGAAGAATTTCTGCTTTCCCTGGAGACTCTATTGATCCAGTTTCTTTGCACACAGTTGTAGATGATAGAATGAGGCTGGCTTTACTCATTATAAGTATCTGGTTTTAGGCTATGGCTAATCATCTGGTCCCATGAGACACAGAGTACTACTGGCCTTTAAAATCGTATAATTGTTTAAAAACAAATTGTCCTCAGTGACAAATAGAAACCAGCCAATCTGGTATAATTTACCTCAAAGGACTTTGCTGAAAACAAATTATCTGCTACATAGCAGTGTGGTATGTGTTACCACTCCATGGATATGTACTGCAGGCAAGGCATTTCTGCTATGCCCAGCCAGATTATATACTTATTAAGGAGGATAATAATAATAATAATAATAATAATAATAATAATAATAATAATAATAATAATAATAATAATAATAATAATAATATGCTCTTCTGGTACATATACACATCACTTAGAGAAGCCACTGGGAGTAATTAAAATAATTCAAGGGAAGAAAAGGAAGAATTAAGAAACAGGCAGATCTGGTAGCTAAAAAGTCTATCTGGGAAACAAGAAAAGGTGTTACATGTTCAATAAAAACTAAGCTTTATCAGATGGTGAAATAATTACCATGGGACAAAAGAGGTGTAATATCTGGAATGCAGTCTTTGAGAAGGTGTTTGTCCTCTTTCCCTCAATCAGGCTTCTCACATTACAAGCAAATTAATGTTTGTGTGTCTGGTTATGGGCACCCACTACATTCACATCCACTTGAGATCACTTGCTTGGTCACAGGAATACAAATTAATATTCTAATAGAAGATACCCTGGGTGGATGGATAACAATCTTAAGATAAGACCAGGGGAAAATCTTATCTATCATTGTGTGCCACTCAATGGCCCAGTAGATATACCGAATAAACAGAAAGAGGGAGGTAATTATCTTACTGCACTGTTGCTCCCCAGTAAATTATTTAGGTCATGCTCCCTTATCTTGGAAGTAATGTAGAACAATCCAAAAACCTCTAATAATTTGCCCAGCCCCTTTTCAAAACCTTCCAAATCAATAACTACTGCCATATCTAATGGGCAAGACAGTCTGTTTTTACTATTCATAACTAGTTCTTCCTTTTGTGAACTACAATAGAACTCTCTGTCATTATAAACAAAGGAGCCTTCTTTTGTTTATACATTTCCCTTGCAAGCCCCAGGCATTTCTTTTCTAACTCCTTTTTAATGAGGGAAAACACTCATGACATCCAGAGAAACTAAACAGGTGGAGTCACAGTATTTCTAGAATAGTGTTTTACAACCTTGGCAACTTTTACAATGTGCAGAGTTCAATGTCTAGTATTCCCAAGCCAACAAATTCTGGGAATTGAAATAAATACATTGTACGGTTGCCAAGTTTGAGCAACAGTTCCAAAGTGTCCTCACCCAGCAGGCCTACTTGGGTTTATCTTTTTCTCCAGGTGTGTCTATGAAGATTCTCAATTGTGATTGCCTCAAAGGTGCTTTTCAAAAGGCAACGAGACTTTATTGGTTTTTTACCTTGAAAACTTTTCATTTCTTTGAAAACGTTTCGCTTAATTTTTTTTCTTTGAAAACCTTTTGTTTCTTATCCAAGAAGATTCTCCAATTCTAACTTAAAACTTCAGTAGGAATTGAAGAAGCTTCTTGGATAAGAAATGAAATGTTTTCTAACAAAAAAAACACAAGAAAGTCCAGTTGCCTTTTGGAAAAGCATCTTTGGGACAAGTCTACACCTGGAGTTTCCCTAATGATCTTTGGATTCCTTTCTTTTCTTTTTTTTATTGTAATTCTATTAAAGCTTATAAGGACAACGTTAAAAGATTAATGTAAAGTAAGGAAAACAGAAAACGTAAAGAAAAGAGAATACAGAGAAGCAGAAGAAATATAAAAGATGATTCCTTTCTCTCTCCAGAGAAGCATAAACAATTTCAATAATAACACCTTCTCTGGTATTTCAGTGGGGAAAAAAATCTCCCAACTCATCCCTTATCAATAATCAATTTTTTTAAAAAAATTCTTATTCAATCCTAATCAGCAATGTTCTGTTCTGTTCTGTTCTGTTCTCTTCTCTTCTCTTCTCTTCTCTTCTCTTCTCTTCTCTTCTCTTCTCTTCTCTTCTGCTCTGCTCTGCTCTGTTCTGCTCTGCTCTGTTCTGTTCTGTTGTGTTCTATACTATTAACATTCTTTTTTTCACTTTAAAAACATTTTTTTTAAAATTTTTACTATATAAAGCAGCGGTTCTCAACCTGTGGATTGCAACCCTTTGGTGGGGTCGAACGACCCTTCATAGTGGTCACTTAAGACATCTTCCTCCACCCATTATGCCTCTATGCAATAGATAATTTTATGGTTGGGGGTCACCACAACATGAGGAACTGTATTAAAGGGTCGGGGCATTAGGAAGGCTGAGAACCACTGATATAAAGAAAGAGTAGCAGTTTCAATGTCTCTATGAACAGTGTGTTGTCTGGTTAAAATTAATTTGAGCAATGGTCATCATCATCATCATAGCATTCTATTCTAACATTCTATTAAGAGATATCAAACATAGTAATAGTTTTTCTTTGTGTTTTGCTTAACACAGTCAAATAAATCTATTTTGTAATATGATTTATAACTTTCTCTAAAAAAAATAAAGCAAAAAAATATCTCCCTACTTATCAACCAATCTTTAAAACCTTCATTCAGTTCTGGTCAAAAAGAAATCCATTAATATCTACCAGAAACCACAACATATAATTTATTTGGTAAATTCACTTGGTAACCCTTTTATTTATTTTTTCCAAGTTTGATCCTTGTGTCCATCAAATAATGACTCATAAATTGGTTTATTATCATATTCTATTCATCTCCCCACGCCCCCTGGGACAGCTTCATTAGTTTTAACACATTCCTTCTGAAAATTCAAGAAGGGAATGTTTTCCACATCATTCTCTTAATTTATTATTTGTATGGCCTCTTTAACTACTAAGACATCAGCTTGTAAATAAATGATGCCATTTTATCATTATTTTCTATATCACTCTTATATTCTCTCATTTTAAAATCCATTTTCAGACCCACAACATCTTTTTCCATATCATTTTTGTTATTCAGCATATTTTTTAAAAATCCACACTCAAATCAATCACTCTCTCTGTTTTATCCTATGAAGTCTGTTGTTCTACATGCTCTTACAGTATTAGACAACCTTGTACATAATTTCTGTTCTCAAACAGCCTTAATTTCTTCTATAGTTATATAGTATTGCTCCATATTGAATCAATGGGTTTCTTCGTTATTTGTAGCCTTTTGTTTTCTCTGGTTCCATTTCCCTGGCACACAATAAAAATTAGAATTGAGATAGATATAAGAATAAAAACAACTGGAATCAAAGCTAAGGTTGAAACACTGGCAAATTTAGACCACAGTGGTGGGTTAACAGAAAGAAAAGCTCAGAACAATTTATTATGAAAAACTACATCAGTGCTAAATATTACGAAGATGCAAGTAACTATTATGCAAGTAAATATTATGAAGATTCAAGCCGGCATGTTTAATGAATTAAGAGATGACAATGAAGAATGTTGGTGGTAGAAAATAGATGAAAATGGGCCATGTGCTTGAGAAGCAATGATTAATCCTAAGGAAGAAAGCAATGACAAACAGAATTGCAAAGAATTACAATATTCCTAGGATAACAAACTTCAAAATATACAGCAGTGTTATTTCTCATGTCAATGTATGGCTTGGAAAGTTGAGCCTTGAGAAAGTGATGAAAGGTAATCTGCCTTCAAATTAGGGATCTGAAATCCACAAGGCTGGACTGCCAGAAGAACCAATTAACTGTGGACAAAACAGATTGATTGCCCCCTTGAGGCAAAGATTGGCAAACAGAAACTCATATATTTTGAGTATGTCGTGCAAGTGGATGATAGATTAAAAAACTTTGATAGGAACAACAGAAGAAGGAGGACAGATGTTCTTTAGTTATTCAGTCTCTTTGGACTGTGACCCAGTGGACATCCTATCAAAAGGATTGTCTCAGTAACTGATAGGATTTGTTGATGAAGGAAAACACAGGAAGAGCTACAAATTATTATTATTATTAAATTCACTGCGTATGTTTCTATGTCTGGGTATTTGTAGTATATATAAAAACCAGCACTACTTTGTTTAGATGTGACAGTAGCACAAAAGTTATTTACCATTACCCTTTTATATGAAGCTGTTCATCCACCCTGACCAGTATTAAACTGTGCAAACTGAAAAATATCCCATTATAATTGGATCTGCACACAAAAAATTAAATATGCTGTATCTAATTTATTAAATGTTTCAATTGACCTACTGGTATTTTTGAAATTCTTTGAATCATGTTCAGTGAATGGCTAATTATTAAAATGTATGTGTATTTTACTTGATGAATGTATTTTATTTTTGCTTTATGTACACTGACAGCTATGCACCAAAGACAAATTCCTTGTGTTTCCAATCACACTTGGCCAATAAAGAATTCTATTCTGTTCTATTCTAATAAGTTTACACTGATTATTTTATTTGAATTGATCTAAACACACTACGTTTGTGGAAGATTTTATCTATAAAGTGGTTAAAGACATTTCTGGATAGAAAGTTCTTAGTGCTATCATTCTAACAGAACTATGAAGCTATTCCATCTTTTTATATATTATTAACAAAAATAAAAACTTGAAATAGTACAGTAGTAGAAACACATGGGAGTAATACAGTAGGTAATAATTCCTGTAATCCACAACTAAGGCAAGCTAAGTGGAAAAGGAAAGCTTGTGTAACATTCTAGAGATGTTACTCATATCCTTATGAAATCGATGTCATATATTATTGTTATCAATCACAACATTAAAATATGTGGCTCAATAGTAATTATAGGCCTTCCACAAATCTTTTATCAATTAATGAAGACTAATAGATCAAAAAGCTTCTCTCATAAAATTGACTAGGCTACTGGCTGTTTATTGGGTCAGATATGCTTATTATGAGCTATATATTCACTTATGATTTAGCAAACAGTAACAACTAAATACTCATGAGAAACATATGCCCTACTTTTTAAATTTTCCTATTTTTCCAATTTGTTTTTATGGGATGTTGGCATTTAAAGAGGTAATCTGCACATTCATGCAATTTGGTGAGATCACCTGATTTTAGCCATCACAACACATGCCTGTGTGCACAGATACACAGTTTAAATTTCATTTTGGAATGCTACCTATAGGACATCACTTGTAACATACTAAAAGGCCCTATACTCCCGCTCTTTATAGAAAAGTACTGCTGGTTTTCATTATGGATATCAAGAGTTGTTTGTTTTTTTTAAAAGTAAAATAGTTTCGCAACAGAATCCCTTATCATTCTAGTTTTGTTACATAGCTAGAGAGCTTTGTGAAAATCAGAAACTGCATGTATTATTTTTGTAGAACTCCATATGTTCCATCAATTCCCAGATGATTCAAAGTTTCAATTAAGAGATATATTCAAGCTGTTATTCAGGGAATCCTGCAGGTCCAAGGACATTTAATTGGATTCCTCAGTAAGAAATAACAATAGATGCTTTCTTTTTCTAAGATAAAATATTGGCCTAGTTAAAAATCAAAGCCTAATGAAATCAAGTTGTAATCAAGCTTAATGATGATCAAATGGTTGTTCTCTGTCAGATGTATCGTAAAGTATTGTATTGTAACCTGGAGAAACCCAAAGGCAACTTGACTTTCTTGGGTTGGTTTTTTTTTTTCATTTTGGTAGTTCATACGATACATCTAACCATAAAACCATGAACTAATTGCATAATATTCATTAATGATTAGCACTACAATATGGTTGGATGATAGATTGTGGTCCTGGGAATTCTACAAATGTGGGGTTTGTGGTTCTACAAATCTGGGTATCCATTTGTTTTGCCAGATGCAAAAGGCAGCACCTGATCAAATTTTCATGTTTATTTCTACTCAGCTTTCAGACGGTGCAACAAAATGAATGAATCTGTGATTCTGCACTACCAAGTACAAAGTGAACAACCCAAAAGATGGAAGGATGGATAATCAAGATAGATAATATACTAATTTATTGCTGTTATGACCATAATAATAAAACTTTCTGTCACACTAAGGAAAAGTTTAGTTTCTCATTCAAGACTTTTTCTAAAATTACTACATGGTTTACTCCTCATATTTTTTATTTTCCTTTTACCATTTCGATACAGAACAGCCACCTTGTTTTAATAAAAAAGTTTCTAAAGATTAGCAATTAACTTTTTTGGGAATCTCTGGGGCAACATTTAGTGTATGCTGTGTGCATTTAAAAGAGAGATTCCTGTACACCTATGTATAATGTAAGATCCTCTCTTTAAATTTCCCACTAAATCTCACCACTCTCTTTTCCTAGACCAGCAATTCACCCAGCCCTGTCATACTCACCTAAAGTCTACACATCACACCCACATTTACTCTGGCCTCACAGCAGACTAAAAGTGCTGATGTAGTCATATATTGTGTTATTTATGCATGGCACTGACTGTTGTTCTGTACATTGTTTAAAGTTAAGCCTATGTCACTAACTTAAGCCTATGTCATTAATGGGTTATGAATTAGATGACAGCAATGTCATGGATAGATGGCAAAACAAGGGGCTAATATATTTATATATTTGGTTAGTTATGAGTTGGGACACAGACTTACTAAGCCTGCAAAAACAGATTTAATGTTTAGAATAAACCTGGATAAGTCAATTCTAAGAAACCCAGATAAAAATGTTAAGCAGCTATCAAACTGTTCACATTTCACAAGTTACTTCCCTTGGGATATTCTTCTCATGAAGGTATTTGACAAAGTAGATCACAACCTACTTCTTGGCAAGCTAGAAAAAAGTGGGATAGATAGAATCACCATCAGATGGATTTATAACTGACTGACAAACCGTACTCAACAAGTAGTCCTTAATGGTACGATAGTAGTTGGGTACTACAAGGTTCCTCCTTAGGCCCAGTATTCTTCAATATTTTCATACATGATTTAGATGAGGGAATAGAAGAGGAACTTACCAAATTTGCAGATGATCTAAGACAGGGGTAGGCAAACTTGGCTCTTTTATGACTTGTGGACTTCAACTCCCAGAATTCCTCTTCCAGT
>JANHFR010171378.1:0-13240 GCA_032468015.1 Mimophis mahfalensis | reverse complement strand
CAGATGGTTGCTCAAATTGGCATTCTTTCTGATTAGCAATAGCAAGCACTTAGCACTTAGACATATATACCTCTTCAAAGTGCTTTTATAACTCTCTGTGAGTGGTTTACAGAGCCAGCATATTGCCCCCAAGAATCTGGATCCTCATTTTACTGACCAAAGAAGGATGGAAGGCTGAATCAAGCACGAGCCGGTCAGAATCAAACTGCTGACAGTGAGCTGAGTTAGCCTGCAATACCGCATTCTAACCACTGCACCACCATGGCTCATAAACAGATTTAACAAAACAGTCTGACCAACGGCTAGCCACACCAACAGATTCAAAGCACTGTCCCCAAAAGCTGTTCCTATGTACTAAATAATAACGTGCTAAATAATAAGCAATAGTAGAAGATACCAAGATTCAACAGGCAAATGTGTTTCATGTGTTACAAATATTCTTTTGTGTTTCCTTGCTGGAGAAGTGATTTTTATTCCCTTCATACTTTGTCTCACCTACAGGTCAGCGTGCCTGTGTGGGAGAGCAGCTAGCAAGAATTGAGACCTTCATCTTTCTGACCAGCCTGTTGAGGGCCTTCAGCTTCCGGTTGCCTCAAGGAGTGAAAGAACTCAATGAAGCCCCAGTTGTAAGCGTGACAATGCATCCACACCCTTATAAACTGTGTGCTATTCCCACTCAGGCTTAAACCTAAACACCCCACCAAAAAAGCTTAAAACTAAATACAGAATAGTTATTCAGTATGATAAATATTTCATATGTATAGCTATTTATTTAATATTCTGTTTTGCTTCTGAATACTGAAAGTTCTTCACCCTATGGCTGGGTTCATACAACATACCTAACAAGGTCAACTAAAGACTAGGGGGATGTGTGTGAAAAAGGTGCTAAGATTACCATGCTTTATCTTTGTTTCCTTTTGGGTGCCAATAAAGCATATTACTTTCCATTTATTTTTAATTTCTTTCTCATTTTTATTAAATTTCTCCTGCGGACCATGTTTCCCAGCAAGTTTTTATAGACAGAACAAAACAATATTATGCTTGAAGGGTTGACTAGAAAAGAATAGAGTAACAGAGCTGGAAGGGACCTTGGAAGTCTTCTAGTCCAGCTACCTTAACAAAAGAAAGAGTGTGCTCCCATCACATCCCAGTGCAGAACATCTACAGGAACCACCAATGCATTTTTTCTCCCAGCTGAACCTTGACTGGATCTAACCATGGGCTTCATCTAAAGTCCTCTGTGGTTGCAGCCTAATTATTTTCTCGACAACCTTCCCCAAATATTTTTGCCAGTATTGCTCCAGTTGTCTTTTCTGGCAATTCCTCTGTCAGAATTCTTTGATGATTCAAAGAATCTTCCTCGGAATCAATGTAAATAAAGTGGTCCCTTCAGAGTTATCTGCCCAGTCCCTTTGTTCTCCCTTGTTAGAGGCAGAATCGGCATTTCCTCCTGTGGCATATTTAATGACCGACACGAAGTATTCTAAAATAATTTACTTTATTAGACAATAATAAAACCTAGACACAGTAACATGGCTCAGTGTTCAACTAACACAAAAGCAAGATGGAGAGAGACAGACAGACTGTGAAAAAGTTTTTAAGAAAGCAGGGATATTCCCTAAACATGGCATTCCACACATGCACACTAGAGAGTTCACTGATAATCACTAGGTAATGAGATAGTGAGGTAGCTAAGCTGAGCATATGCCTGGCAACAGAATCACGCTGTGACATTCCCCTTCTTGCCAGGTAGAGTGAAAATCAGGTAATGCACATCTTCTTATGCAGATACTCAAATTGAGCTGCAGGAAACGGTTTGTTGAGCGTATCAGCAATCTATTCTTTTGTAGGCACATACTGCAATTTAACAAAACCTTGCTTTACATACTGTTTAATGTTCTTATATCTAATGTCAATATGTCTGGACCTAGAAACTGTAAAACGAGTCTTAGAAATGTAAACCACCGATTCGTGGTCTTCCATCACGGTGACTGGTTGAATTGGACGTGTCCAGATATCTATGACTAAAGCATCAAACCATGTTAGAGAATTACATGCATCTGAAACACAAGCATATTCAGCTTCAGTAGAAGAACAAGACATAAAATTTTGCTTACGTACTTGCCAATAAACAGGACAACCATTCAAAAACATCATATAACCTGAAGTACTCTTATGTGACTTCTTATTACTCGCCCAATCAGAATCTGCATAACAACATAACTCAGGAAAATTAGTGTATGTCGGTTCTAACAATAAACTCATACTCTTAGTGTGTTTCAGATATCTCTACAATTTCTTAATGCAATTCCAATGAAATTGTTTTGCCTTGCCTACATGTCGTAACAAAAGATTGACACTAAGTACAATGTTGGGTCTGGTCCAACTACTGATGTATAGTAGCGACCCAATTACTGAGTGATAAAGTGTTTGATCTTCGAACTCTGGACTTGGCTCATGTGCAAATTTATGAAAATCTATTTGCAATGGTTTGTTTTTTTTATCATCCTTCATGTTACAATGATGCAAAAGATGTTCAATTTTATCCTCCTGTGAAAGACTAAACCTCTTCTGAGTCTTGAGAATGTGAATGCCTAAATAAGTGTTAATGTACCCTAATGACTTCAATGTGAAATGTGTCTGCAAAGACGTAGTAAAATTCTGACTCATATACTTATTTTGACCAATATAAACAATATCATCAACATAAACAAGAACTATTTCATACCCATTATTAGATCTCCTTGAGAACACGTATTCATCAGTGTCGGGCTTAATAAAGCCCATTGAATTTAGCTTATCTGTAAGACATAAATTAGACCAGACTGTTTCAGACCATAAAGACTTTTGTGCAGGAACCAAATATCTCCTTCTCTGGACTGGAAACCTGGAGGGCCTCTCACATAGATTTCTTCATCCAGATCAGCATGCAGATAAGCAGTTTCAACATCGAACTGGAAAACTTCTAAACCAAGACTAACAAGCAGTAGTCAAAGCAATTTTTACACTCTCAGTCTGCACTGCCGGTGAGTAAGTATTTTTGTAGTCCTAGGATAACGTTGAGCGAAATCTGGGCTACAAGTCTTGCCTTGTACAATGGCTCACCATTTGGTTTCTTCTTAATTCTGTAGACCCAGCAGGTGCCAATAACCTTTTTGTTCGCTGGTGGATGTGCAGGCGTAAACACTTTGAGTCTCTTTAAACTGTCTATTTCAGTCTGCATACCACTTGTCTTGCTCTGAATCAGGAAGGTATTGTAAATCTGTAAATCTTCAGGAGGCAATGTTAGACTACAAAGCAATGGCATAGGTGCTGTTGTGAGTTGCCACCCATACCTTTTTGGAGGAATACCTTTTGTGGACCTCTTGGATCATCTCGGAACCTCCGTCCATTCTTCTTCCACTTCGTCCTTGTCGTCCTCATTGTAGCTGGCGCCAGCACTGGCGGCTTGTGGAGACGGAACATCTGCTGAAGAAGAACTTGTGGATGGTACCTCGTTCTGAGTCCCTTGGTCATCAGACTTCTTGGCATCAGCTGCATCATCTCTGGGAAAATAAATTCCAGGATCATTAGAATGGATTCTGGACCAATCAGCATCTTCCTCCATTTTAAAAGGTTGAGAAATTACAAGAACATGATTAGAGTCCATAAACTTACTCCATTTTGAATTATCATCAATACCCATGAATCTCATTCTTTTTGAGTGTGGATCATTTTTCTTCCTTTGAGCTTTGGGAACATGAACAAAAGTTTATGCACCAAAAGTATGAAGATGTCTAACATCTGGTTTATACCCAAATAACATAAAGAAAAGAGTCTGGTTGTGTACACTTCTCCAAGTACGGTCCACAAGATAATTTGCATACTTAATAGCTTCACCCCAGTATGCGATGCTAAGGTTAGCGTGTTCCAGGAGACAATCCATTGCGGTCTGCAGGATGCCATTTCTATGTCCAGCTACTACATTCCTGGCCAGAACATTTGGAGCTGAAGTCTGGTGCACAATCCCTTTCTTGCGCATCCAGTCCTGGAAACGATGTGACATGTATTCAGCACCATGATCACTCTGGATTCTGGTGATGCAAAGTCCAAACTGGATATAAACAAAACTTGCAAAGTCTTTAAAGATCTGAAAAGTTTCTAATTTTTGTTTCATTGGAAATACAAAGCCATATCTAGAATAATTATCAACAATTGTTAAGGAATATTTGTTATGACCAATTGACCATGCGAATGGACTGACAATATCTGTATGTACCAATTCAAAAATGCATATTGACCGGCGTGTAGCACGTTTTGGAACAGCCGCTGCTTTGGATTTGGATTTCTTGCAGACAGCACAATTCAAGAACACCTTACACCCCTTAAGATCCAAACCTCTTACGACTTCTGGCATCCTCTTGAGAACCCGGAAACTGGCATGCCCTAATCTTCTGTGCCACATATGGTTACACCTGGAATGCAAAGGTTTACCAGTTAATGAACATTCAACATTTTCATTTGAGCTAGGAACCTCAGGCTTGCTCTGAGCAACCTATTTCTGTTTAGTTTTAGTTTTAGCTTTAGTGGCTTTAGGAGCCTCAGGAGCTTTAGAAGCCTCAGGAGTAGCAACAGGATCTCTCTCTGGGCCTGTGCTCTCCTCCTTTGGAGCTGGTATACTTGCCTGTGGCTGCGGATGAACTTTTAGCTTCAGGTAATAAACACCACCAATCAATATGGTTTCAGCAACAATATCTCCATCGTTAACAAGGTAACTGGCTTTTTCAAGGTGATGAACTTGGTATTTCATCACTCTGGACAAATTACTCTGACTAAGCAAACTGCTACGTGCTTCAGGAACATAAAACACATCAGGAATGAAGGCATCAAGTTCTTCAATGTAAACAGTCCCTTTTCCAGTGACCTGAACAGGATGGCCCGAGTAGGAAAACAGTTCACAACATTCAGGTTCAGGATCATGCATCTCTGTAAACAACTCCTTTCTGTAGGTCACGTGCAACACCGCATCACTATTGAGGATCCAAAGGCAATGTCGGTCATATTCTGGTTGAGGACCCGTGACATTGGATATGGCCAGTGCAAGAGTTTGAGAATAAGGGTGAGCCCTGGAACCACAATGACCTCTTCTTGCACCTCTCTCTCTGCCCCTTCTGGAGTCTGTTCCTCTGGGCTGGTATGGGGCAGGAGCTTGAAATCTTTGTTGACACGTGTAATATGACCAACACGATTGCAAATGTAACATCTGGGCATCCTTGGCATATAGGCTCTTCCATAGAAGAAACGCCTAAATGGAGCCTGCGATGCACATGGTTCTCTCAAATAAGTTGTGGCCAGCAAAAGCTTTTCTTCATCATTTAAAATTTTGCACACCTGATTCACAATCAGCAGAGCGACACTCGGTGTCTGCTGTGCAACGTGTATTATTTGCGGCAACTGACCAACAGGGGGTGGTAGCTGGATTGGCTGTGGTTGAAAAACTGGAATCTGATGAGCTTGAGGTGCTGTCCTCTGTTGGCCTGCAGGGGGCGGTTGATGCATGGCAGGAATCTGCTGGACTTGAGCTGCTCTCTTCTGTTGGCCTGCAGGGGGCGCTTGCTGCATGGCAGGAATCTGCTGGGCTTGAGCTGGTTGACTCTGGTGGCCTGGAACTGGAGCAGGCTGTAAAACAAACTGTTGAGATTGCACCCAAAAATCTGGACTAGCAGGATTTACTTGCCTTTGAGGTTCTTGCCTTTGAACTTGTATTTGAGGTTGCCTTAGGACTGGTTGTTGTTGTTCTGAAATGTACTGTCCATGAGATATTGGCCTCATTTAAATCAACTCCAACAACATCTGGTTCATCCTGTAATAAATCTTGAGCAGGAAGAGACATTGCTTCAAGCATGCTTTGATTTAATGACATTTCTGAGAATGAATGCCGTAACGCCTCCAGATTTTGCTTCATAAGTTGTTCAAGTTCATTAACAGAACCGGCAACGTCATAATTCAAAGATGAACCCTTTTCTTTTTGGACTTTTGGCTGCAGTAAAATATTTTGGCCAGTAGATGGCACTCCAACATTAGAAATCGAGACGCCAGAAGACTGAGGAAAAATCCCAGCTGCATGCTCTTTTTGGTCTCCCCGTCCCTTTTTAGCCAGCTGTGGAACGGTAGTTTCACTCAATTCTGTTTTCTGCAAGAACTTTTCACCCAAACACTCTTGCCTGCATTAATTACTTCTCCACAATGTCTAACTGCTTGAAATAATCTTTAATTTTTACGATAGGTCAAATACATTGTCTGTTTTGACTCTTCAGGAGTAAGAAAAGGAGAAGGTTTTTGCTGTATTGGTTGCTCTTTAAACTTAGAATGATCTTTAGCATAACGTTCAAAGCTCTGCAAGTTTTTTGGATATAAAATAGGATCATATCCTTTCGGTTTAGCGCCCAAAGTCTCATAAATCTGAGGATCTGAAGCCTGCATTTGGGTTGTAAACAATTGTTTTGCGGGAGAAGTTTGGGTGCTCACATTATAAAAATCTGAAAAAACTGACCTGACATCTTGCTGAGTAGAAACATTATCTTTCTGTCTTGCATCAAGATGTGTTGCTGTAGCCATCAGAGACTGGAAGGTCGAAGCCTGGTCTATAAATCTTTGTTCATGGGAAGGAGGGGGCAGCCAAACTTCAAAGTCTCTAAGTTGAAGAATTTCACCTTGTGCTCATTCTTCTTCTGGAGCCGGTTTCTGTTCAGTTTCTTTTTCAGACATCTTTACTTAATTCAAGCTGCTTTAAAAGTTAATGGCCTAAAACAGGGGTTTTCAAATGTGACAGCTTTAAGACTTCAACTCCCAGAATTCCTCCACCAGCCATGTTAGCTAAGAATTCTGGGAGCTGAAGTCCACAAGTCTTAAACTTGCCAAGTTTGAAGACCCTTGGCCTAGAGATTGATCTTTTAGAAGCCTGGATGAATTTTCTAACAGCAAGGCAATGAGGTAAAAGTCCTGAGCAGTGAGGAAGGCAGAACAGCAATACTCACAGCTTATACTTGATTCTTTAGGTAAGGCCTTGCACCTAGCTACCTATGATGAACCATCACATCTTACTATGACACGTCCTCCCTCTTGTCCTGGCACAGGAGGCCTTCTGAAAAGTCCATCAGTTAAGGAACTCTGACTGAAGGGATCCAGGAGAAGAGCCTTTTCTGCTGTAGTGCCAGCCCTCTTGAACATCCTGTTCTTGTAACCATTCTTCATATGTTTTAGCCTGCAAAACCCCTAATCATCTTGGCTGCTGGCATACCTATACTGATAATGCAATGTGCATCCCCCGAACATGTGAGTGTGACCCCCACATGCTCCCGCACCCCCACATGTGTGCGCTATACCCCCCTCTCCCCACCCGTGAATGCCATAGTGGTGAAGCAAGTAGAGTGCTATATGTAGTACTTAGCTGCCAGCTGCCTGCAATTAAGCAGTTCAAAGCTCACCAGGCTCAAGGCTGACTCAGCCTTCCATCCTTCCAAGGTGGGTAAAATGAGAACTGAGATTGTTGGGGGCAATATGCTGACTGGAAACCACTTAGGGAGGGTTAAAAGCCCTGATAAGTGGTATATAAATCAAATGCTATTGCTATTGCTATTAATATGACGTAATCCCCAGAACTGAAAAAAAGCTGAGTGGTGCTTCCACACCAATCAGATGAGTTTCAAACCCTGGACTGGTAACTAAATTTAGCTACCAATTCACCAGAACCATTTGTTAAATTTAGCTACCGGTTCGCCCAAACTGTTAAATTTAGCTATCGGTTCAGCATATGAAACTCAGGTCATTGCAGGGGGGTGGGGGGGTGGAGTGCGAATAGAGCATGCATGTTTGTGAAGGCCAAGGAAATATGTGCCAAAACAAACAATTGTTCCTGATCAATCAATCAGAATAGAGCTGGAAGCGATTGTGGAGGTCTTCTAGTCCAGCCACCTGCTCAAGCAGGAGACCCTATACCATTTCAGACATTTATTTATTTATTTAGCATATGGCGAATACATGGAGTTATAGTGGTTCAAATGTTAATGTTCAGTCCACCCAGCCATCCAAGGTCTATGTTGGTGGTCTATGTTGAAAAAAAATCAGACATTGGGCTGGTGTAAGCTCTTGATGGATATTCAGACACAATGTGATGGATGTTTTGTTGAGAAGCACCAGTGTCACACTGAGGGGTAGAGACAAGACCCCAGTTAAACAATGTGGCATAACAGACACCGTGCTGAGTACGGATCGTGTTCAGAGTTGACCAGTGCTGGCGAGGAATACTTGGAAATGGATAAACATTTCAAACAATTGGCTGTCTAGTCTCTTAAAAATGTCCAGTCATGAAATATGTCTGAAGGCAAGCTTTTCCATTGGTTGTCTTCACTGTTAAGAAATTTCTCAATTCTCAATTCCAGGTTGCTTCTCTGCTTGATTAGTTTCCATCCATTGTTTTTGTCCTGGCCTCTGATGCTTTGGAAAATAAAGTGACACCCTTCTTCTTTGTGGCAGCCTCTCAAATACTGGAATACTGCTTTCATGTTCCCCCAGTCCTTCTTTTTTTAAAGAATAACCAAACCCAAATCCTCCAACCATTCTTCATACATTTTGGTCTCCAGGCCCTGAATCATCTTAGTTACTCTTTGCTGCACTTTCTCCAAAGTCTCAACATCTTTTTTTGTAATGTGATGACCAAAACCAAATGCAGTATTCCAGGTTTGGTCTTACTAAGGTTTTATAAAGCAGTACTAATACTTCATATGATTGATTCTATAACTCTGTTTATACAACCAAGGATTGTATTAGCTTTTTTGGCTGCTGCTGCTACACACTGTTAACTTGTGTTTAAGTGATCGTTCACTAAGACTCCAAGGTCCCTCTCACAGTTACTGTTTGGAGCCAGGTTTCACCCAATCTCTACTTGTACTTTTGTTTTTTTCTGCCCAGGTGTAAAACTTTGCTTTTCTCCACATTAAATTTCATTTTGTTGGATACAGCACACTTTTCAGGATCCAGTTTTGGTTCCTGAGCTTGTCTTCTGGGATGCTGGCTATTCCTGCCAACATGGAAGGAAAAAGAGGACATTTGGACATGTCTCTATTCAGGAGAGAAAGGTGGAAGGAGGACGGTGTGTTAGATATTTACACTGCTTTAATTATTGAAATAATAAAGATGAGATGTAAATAAATGAACAAATGAAGAAATAAAAGAATTTCCTCCAATTAATAAAAAGTCAGTGATAGGTAAGTCAAATCGCATACTGCACCAGAGCTCAGCTTCTTATACTCTCGCGCAGAATGGTGTGGTTAAGAGGAGAAATGGCATCCTGCAAACCATGATGTGCTGTCTCCTTGAAGTCGCTAACCTCAGTTTTGAACACTGGGGCAAGGCCCTCAAATATGCCAATTATATTGTCAACCATACTTGGAGAAGTTCAATAAATTAGACTCCTTACTTCATACTATATGGGCACAAGCCTAACCTCTCACATCTCTGAATTTTCAGTTCATATGCTATGGTGAACATTCCCAAAGCTTGGAGAAGCAAGAAAGGAGGTCCTGTGGCAAAGAGAATGACATTTATAGGTTTTGATACTAAGTCTCAATGTAGCAAGTTTGTTGACTTCACACATAAAATAGTGATTTCATAATCTGCTGTGTTTGAAGAAGTTTCTGATTAGTCCAGAATTCATTCTAATGATACTGGAGTTTATTTTCCTAGAGATGATTCTGCTGATGCTACACAGCCTGATGATCAAGCTCCATAGGCAAGTGCTCCATCCATGAATTCTTCACAATCTCCTGTTCCGTCTTTGCAAGCTGCTGATGCTGATGACGCTGAAGATGAGGATGAAATAGAAGAAGAACAGATGGATGTTCTGAGATGTTCCAAGAGGTCCACAAAAGGAATTCCTCCAAAGCGGTATTTGTGGAAACTGACAAAAGCACCTTTGCCTTCAATTTGTAATGTTACACTTCTGCCTAACAAGTTTACACAAATTAAACATCTTCCTGAATCAGAGCAAGATAAATGGTATGAAGCAATGCAGGCTGAAATGGACAGTTTAAAGAAACTTAAGATATTTAATCCTGCAAGCCCTCCAGCAAATAAGAAAGTTATTGGCACTCGATGGGTTTACGGAATTAAAAAGAAACCAAATGATGAATCGTTGTACAAGGCCAGACTTGTAGCTCAGGGTTTTGCTCAATGTGATCCTGAGGACTACACAAATACTTATTCCCCAACTGTTTGTACTGAGAGTGTAAAAATTGCTTAGCCACTGCCACTATTCTTGGTTAGAAGTTTTTCAGTTCGATGTTGAAACAGCTTATCTACATGCTGACCTGGATTCCAGCATCAAGAAGAGGATATTTGGTTTCTACATAAAAGACTTTATGGTATGAAACAGTCTGGTATAATGTGGTACTTATGTCTTACTGACAAACTAAATTTAATGGACTTTATTAAGTCCGAAACTGATGAGTGCATGTTTACTAAAAGATCTAACAATAGGTATGAAATAGTTCTTGTTTATTTATTTATTTGTTTCTTAGATTTATTTATTTTTAATTTCATTTGTATACTGCCCTTTCCCGGGGGACTCAGGGCGGTTTCCAGGGCATTAAAAAACACATAATACAAAAATTAAAAAGGAATTAAATATCAACACGCCCTTACAAACAAATAAATAATAAAAACCCAACCCCTCAGTCCAGACCAGCCGATATAAAGAGAAAGGTCTTTAACTCCTTGTGGAAGATGCTAAGATCTGGGGCGGTCTGTAATTCCACCGGCAAATCATTCCACCAGGTGGGCGCTCTGACCGAGAAGGCCCTACCCATAGGGGCTGCCCATCGACACTCCGATATCGGCGGCACTCGGAGACCCTCCTGATGGGAACAAACCAGACGATGGGACGATGATGATGACTGTAGGTGTCCCCTCAAATATTCCAGCCCCAAGCCATTAAAGGCTTTATAGGTTATGACCAGCACCTTGAATCTCACGTGGAGGGCAACTGGAAGCCAATGCAGCTCATGGAGTAGAGGTGTTACATGGGAGTATCGGGAAACTCCCATCACAACTTACACGGCCGCATTCTGCACCAGCTGAAGCCTCTGCATGGTCCCCAAGGACAGCCCCAACAATACCATTATGTTGATGATATTGTTTATATTGGTCCAAATAAGCAGATGAGTGAGAATTTTGCTAAAGCTTTGTAGAAACATTTCACATTGAAGTCTTTAGGATACATTAACACTTATTTAGGTGTTCAGGTTGCCAAAACTCAAAAGGGGTTTAATCTCTCACAAGAGGATAAAATTGAACAACTTTTTCATCATTGCAACATGAAGGATGCCAAGACAGTAAACATGCATGCAAACAGATTTTCACAACTTGACACATGAACCAAGTCCTGAGATAGAAAATTAAACACTTTATTGTTCAGTAATCAAGTCACTGCTATATATTAGCAGTTAGACTCGACCTGACATTTCAGACAAGGCATTAGACATGCATTAAGAAATTGTTGAGATATCTGCAGCATACTAAGCGTATGAGTCTTTTGTTAGAACCTACACATACTGATTATGCAGTTATGTTGTTATGCAGATTCTGATTGGGCGAGTGAGAAGAAATCATATAATACTACTTCAGATTATATAATGTTTTTAAATGGTTGTCCTGTTTATTGACACGTGGGTAAACAGAATTTTATTTTTTGTTCGTCTACTGAAGCTGAATATACTTGTGTTTCAGATGCATGTAATTCTCTAACATGGTTTGATGCTTTAGTCACAGATATCTGGACACACCTGATTCAGCAGATTACTGTGGAGGCCAATGTATCTGTGGTTTATATTTCTGAAACACCTTTCACAGGTTTAAGGTCCAGACATATTGAAATTCGTTATAAAAACATAAAACAATTGGTGAAGAAAGGTTTTGTTAAATTACAGTATGTTCCGACACATGATCAGATTGCTGATATGCTCAAAAAACCACTTCCTGCAGGTCAGCATGAGTATTTGCGTAATAAGATGCGGCTTACCTAATTTGCGCTTAATTGAGAAAGAAGGGGATTGTCACTGCATTTATTTGGTTTGCCAGTTAGCTGAAAGATTGTTAGTACATGCTGCTGTTATCTTATCTCATAACCATGGTGATTTCCACGTGATGCAGTTATGGTTTCAGTGCGCATGTCCAAAAACAAGTTTTGTTTAGTTTCCTCTTTCTACTTTCTCTTCTTTGATTGAGCCAAAGATTGGAGCATCCTTTAACTATGTACTCCCCTGCAATGTTTAGAACATCCTGAAAGTGCAACTGCAATTCTTTACTTCATAATTTCAATAATGTCATATTGTATAAAACACCTTCACACTTAGAATCCATTCTATGCTGTAAAAAAATATTATATCATTTGTTTGCTTAACATCCCTTGCAATTTGGTGGGTCTCTTCATGAAGTTCCTTTGATAAGTATTGATTGATTGGATCTTTGCTTCCATTGGCTGGATCCATTGGCTAAAACCCTGAAGTGAGCCTGGCTGAAGCCATCTTGGAGACTTCAGATTGCCAGCTGGCTTGCTTCCAAAATACTTCTTGTAGGGTCCGATTCTCCTATCCCCATTTTTTATCTATGTTTGCTATGGTAAGAGTTTTTGAATCATTTTAAAATTATTAGCTGTAAAATTCTATCCATTTTATTTCATTAAACTCACAGATTACAACAAATATTCTAGTCTTTTGCTTCCTCTTGCGGTAAACAGCAAAACAGCAAGACACCATAACACAACAAGCAATTTGTAACTCAAGGCTGAACTGTGGGTTCCTTGATATTCTTTCAGCTTGGTTTCCATGTACACATTTCATTACCAAACCAAGTAACATCATCAGTGCAGGAAGAGAATGGTGTTTGCTATTATTTTTTTTTATTAGATTGTAAGTCCCATGTTAACCTCTGCTCATATGCACATTAATTGCTAGTGTGGAGGAATTTGATCTTTTTGTTATCTAGATCTTATATCACGGCGTTGGAGGTGGCGAAGCGTGAATACTTCTCCACCCTCATCGCGTCCGCCGAGAACTGTCCAGCCGCCCTGTTCAGGGTCACCCGCTCTCTCCTTAATCAGGAGACGGCGGGTGACCCTTTGCAGGGGTGGGCAGAGGAATTTAGTCAGCATCTCGTGGACAAAATCGCTCGGATTCGGGCCGGGTTGGACTCCGACTGGGCAGAT
>JANHFR010168352.1:0-13274 GCA_032468015.1 Mimophis mahfalensis | reverse complement strand
CAGCATTAGGTTCTTCTCCAGGGAGTCCTTTCTTCTCATTTGGTGGCCAAAGTATTTAAGTTTCATTTTCAGGATTTTATTTTAGGGTAACTTATTTATCCCTGTTACTTAAAACCATTTTCTGCCAAAGTATGCTCTCAGTTTTTGTACAATGCACAGTCAATATTTTAAAGAATTATCTTCCAAATTCCAGCCCAGTGCTTCAAAGGCATAAGCCTGGAGTAATTAAGCTTGACTCCCAATATTTGTTTGCTTGCTTGGTTGTTTTTCTGGTTGATTAAAATTAATATTTTTATCCATCGTTTTGACTCTTCTGATAGTAGAAGATTATTTTATTGCCAAATGGAAAGGTATATTCTTATGGATTCTCTTGGAAAATCTCTCTGCAGTACACGCAGGCCAAAAACGTGTCCTGGTCATGGAAAAATAATTAGGTCAGTCTCACATGCCCAGAAACATTTCTAAGAAGCTTTTTTTTTTTCTATTTAAGTCTGTAAGATTTTGAAATCTGACAGTCTTGCCATCAGCTGTTTTAGAAGGCAGACATAAGAAAACATTGTATGACGCCTATATGTGCCATGTGGCATAGGAGCTATAGATACATTTATTTATTTGCCTGTATTCTTCTAAATTATGGAATTTATTGAGAATTTAAATCTCACTGTATTTATCCTCATATAGTAAAATATTCAGAATATACAGATTTCTTTTTTATGCAAATTATTTTCTTCAACCAATCACATGTCAGCCCACTGTAGGTCACTAGGTTTCAGTAGACTGTCTTAAAAATAGTGGGATTTGGCATTTAATTATTTCACTCACTGATGAGATAAGAAATATCAATTGATGGACAGAAAAGATTCTGATGAAATACACTTCCTGCCAAGGAGGTTTATGTTTCTCACTTGAGTTGATGCAGAAGTTTTACATTTAGAGTGTCAGTGTTACCAATATCATCCTCTTTATAGTTTAACATTAAATGTTTAGTTTTAAGGCTGCTTTAGTTTTGAATAATCTTATGATTTATGAATTTTTTAGGTTCATAGCTTTAGGTTAATAGTGCTTTGTCACAATATTTTATATCTAGGAAGTCAACTGAAATATTGATTTCTGATTTGCATTTATTTTGCTAGTTTGCCTGTTCTGTTTTATGCTGTTCATTTTAAAATAAAAACTGAATGACTTTTGAAAAGAGTTTTCAGGAGAACTAAGAGACACAATGAATGCTTTCATTTTTTTGTATGGCTTAAAACATTCATTTGCCCCTTAAAACTCATGTACCCAATTATGGGATCATTAGCTAGTTGTTTGCAGCCTGGCTCACACCTTTTACAGTACTGCCTTATGGAAACACTTTCCACTACCATTAGAGAACACATTTCCCTTTCATGCTGAAATGGACTTAGCCTGTGAACATTAAGAACTGATATTATATTCTTACAGGTATCTTCAAAGCAATATTATATTCTTACAAAGATCTTCAGAGCTCTAGCTAGTTTTGGAACATTCTCAACCCAACTCCTTCTAAAACAATAAGTTGACTGAAACAGTAAAAGGCATTTGGGTCAGAAATTTCTTAGTATAATCCATTGCATCTCCTTTGAAAACAGAAATAGTTTATTAGCCATCCTAAGAAAATTGATGCTTTTGCATTTGAGATCTAATTTTCAGTGAACAGCTGAATATGGGCACTACCTTCCTATTTCAAAAGTTGCTTGTTTGTGTAGTTGCAAATTTACAGGATGTTAAATGTTTAAAAAGAAGGAACTGTGAGGGTGGGAATCTTTTAGCTGTGGTTTTAAATACAGGTAGGCTTCAACTTATGACCACAATTGAACCCAACATATATGTTGTTAAGTGTGACATTTGTTAAGTGAGCTTTGCTCATTTTGTGACCTTCTTGCCACAGCTGTTAAGTGAATCACTGCAGTTGTTAAGTTAGTAACGTGATTATTAATGAATTGTGGTGGTGCAATGGTTAGAATGTAGTATTGCAGGCTAATTCTGCTGACTGCTGGCTGCCAGCACTTTATCAGTTCAACTCTCAATAACTCAAGGTTGACTCAGCCTTCCACCCTTCCAAGGTTAGTAAAATGAGGATTCAGATTGTTAGAGGAAATATGCTGACTCTGCAAACCATTTAGAGAAGGCTGTAAAGCACTGTGGAGCAGTATAAAAGTCTAAGTGCTGTTGCTATTGTTAAGTAAATCTGGATTCTCCATTGACTTTGCTTGTCAGAAGGTGATCACATGACCCCTGGACAATGCAACCATCATAAATATGAACTAGCTGCCAAGCATCCAAATTTTTATCATTGACCGTGGGATGCTGCAATGATAATAAGTGTGAAAAACAGTCAGTCATTTTTTTCAGTGCCCTTGTAACTTTGAACAGTCACTAAACAAACTGTCACTAAACAAAGTCAGGGATGACCTGTACACAGTTTTCCTTCTACTTCCTTCTGTGATAACGATAGATTGTTACAGACTGGAAAGCTAGCAACTGCAAACTGATGAAAGAAGAAAAGATTCCAGAGAACGTTGTTTGCATTCTGTATTGTACTTTGTGACAAAGGAGTTAGGTGCTTAATATATTTAAATAAACAAATAAACAAGCAAATATAAAGAATCTGGCAGACCACCAGATGGCACTGATTTCCTTCCAATGAGAGAAAAGTTGGTTTAAAAGATTTATCATACTCTGAAGATTTATTCCAAAATAGTGCCTTAAAATGTGCAGGGAAAACACACCTAGAATAGATATATTTACATAGAATAGATATACATAGAGTAGATACACATAGAGTAGATATCTTCAACTTAGTGTGGTTTCTAGTGGAACATTTATCTCTTTCTTCCCAACTAACAGAACTGTGAGTCAGACTTTCCCCTTGATTCAATTTACCTGCGTTAGTTTCTCTTTTTCTAGAAATTTGACTTGTGCTGAAGGGATACTGCTTTCCACTCCTTGCTCTCTATATTAGTATACAGTTTCTTACTTGCACAGTTCTGCTTTTCATTTTCAGAGGAAACAGTAGAGGGAGAGGCTGCTGTAAATCTGTCTTTTTCTACGTGCCACAGCAAGCATCTTTCTTACATAAAAAGGTGAATTCAGATATTGCAAAATCTGAGTCTGACTGACATGAGAAACTGGGAAGGGCTTGTTTTATGAAGGGAATGAAGGACAGCATTCACAACACCTCCAGAAGGCTCACTCCAAATAGCGTGAATAAGCTTCAGATTGGGATATTCAGCTCAGTATAAATAAGCACAGAACAGTGTATGTTGACACAGAAAAGCCAGCAGTATATTAGTGGGATCTGAGGGGAACAAACATCTTACACATGAATGGGATATATAGATAGTCCTCAACTTATGACCACAATTGAGCCCAAAATTTCTGTTACTGAGACATTTGTGAAATGAATTTTGCTTCATTTTACATTGCCCCAGTTGTTAAGTGAATCACTGCAGTTGATATGTTAGTAACCTGGTTGTTAAGTGAATCTGGATTCCCTTTGATTTTGCTTGTCAGAAGGTTGTAAAAGGTGGTCTCATGACCTTGAAGCACAGCAATGGTCATAAGTATGAACCAGTTGCCAAGCATTTGAATTTTGATCACATGATCATGGGGATGTTTCAAAAGTTGTAATTGTAAAAAATGGTCATAAGTCGCTTTTTTCCAGTGCCTTTGTAACTTTGAGCGGTCATTAAATGAACTGTTGTAAGTCCTGAATTACAACTGCTTCAAACTGTTAAAGACAAATGCTATGCTGATGCTGCTACATGTTTCAAAGCACTGTTTGGAGATAAATTAGAAGCCACCATGGCCAAACTGTTTATTATCTCCTGAATTGGTTGTTGATGGTAGAAGTCTGGTCCAAGCTTGTGAGCTTCTCAAATGCTTGTGGTGGACCTCTATGCGATACTAAATAGTCTATGTATAGTTCTTTCATCTCCTAGGTCACAAGTACTTTATCCTCCATGTTGTGAATGTACGAAATGCAATCCTATCTGGCCTGAGTGGGGAAATATTTACTTTGCTGCTTTCCATCTTCAGAAGCCATTAATTGCGATTATTCTAATGTATTTGCTGTCCATGTAGGTTTCAATGTCAATGAACCACAGTTTGAGAAGAAAGGGATCTGACACGGTAAAGGGTAGATGCTAATGTATATGATATGATCCTGACTGCTTTGAATTAATGCCTCATTCATTGAATCCTTTCTCCTATCTAATGTTAAGTGTAGTCCCACACTTACCCCACACTTCTACTTCTTCATTAAGGAAGTAAGGTAAAGAATTTCCTGGACTAAACTGTTTCACTGTGTTCAATTTGGCTTATTCATACTTAAATTTGTATAGTGTTACATACACGGCATTAATTGTAGATGATCTATCTTTGTTAAATCAGTTAACACAGGGGTCTGCAAACTGTGACTCTGGAGCTACATGCAGCTCTTTTGGCCCTCTGCTGCGGCTCCCTGTTGGCTGATCCCACCACTGACTGGCCCCTGCCTGCCCCTGCCCTCCCCTCCCTGTCACCCCTCGCCTAGCCTGAGAAGGAAAGGGTGATGGTGTGGGATGGAGACTCACTCCATATTCCAGAGCAGGAGGCAACTGGGTGGGAATAAGTGATGAGATTTGGCCATGCCCACCCAGTCATACCGGTTGTTAAATTATTGGCTCCCAGTGTTTTCTTTTCTGTGGGAAACGAGTTCAAATCGCTCTTTGAGTGTTTAAGTTTGCAGACCCCTGACTTAACACAATCTGTTACCAATCTGTCCTCAATTTACTAACCTGTTCTAAAGTTACAATGGCCTGGGCCTCCTCTGTGGTCACATGATCACATTTTGGGTGCTTGGCAACCAGGCTGCATTAATAAAAATAGCAATAGTATTTAGGCTTATATACCACTTCACAGTACTTCCTCACTCATTAATGGCCATTTGCAGCATCCTGTGGTCATGTAAACACATTTTTTTAATGATTATTTTGCCAAAATCCAGCATTTAATTCTGGGTTTTGCAAAACAGTGCCCATCGTGAATCATTTGTTTGCTTAACAATCTTACCATTCAGTTAATGACTGGCACAAAAATGATTGTAAAATCAAGTTGGTCACATGACCACCCTGTTTTATGACCATCATGTCTTATCTGTAATGGCAGTATCCATTACAGTTGTACATCAAGGAAAACCTGTATTATGTGTCATTCAAGTCTACAGGAGGTTTCGCTTAGAGCATGTAGTAACCACTGTGGAATATAATGCCTGATCTGCTCTCATCCATATGTTTCTAACAGCAGATTGTTGTCTCTTACATTGAATCTTGTGGTAGAACTATACTTGAACACTCAACAGTCTGTCTGTAACGGACAAGGAAAGCAGCTTTACCAGTGACTTATAACCTATCTACACAATCCTTCACAATGTAATGAATCACTAGTTTGAACAGAATTGCTTATATCAGATAGATCTTGTATGTTTCCTTAAGCAGTCTTGAATTATAATTAGAATTTTTCTACGCAAAACATGTTTCTCAGTCCATTCATTACAGATTCATGCTTAAATAATTGTTATGAAAGTTACAAAAATAGTTTTTGAAATTTGCAGTTACATGGCCTTTCCCTTTTTTGAGTCAAGTACTCTTTCTCCAATTAGGTTTTAACTATTTTCTGGTTTAGCAGACTATCAAAATGAATTTCAAGAAGCCCTTGTCATTTTCATATTACGTTACCTTCCCAAGAATATATACAGTATTTCAAAAAATGCATTTCAATATATGCACATATATATAACTTCTGGATTTTGGAACCAAACTTCAAAACTACCAAGAGTGTGCTTTCCGTAAATTTCCTAGCTTTTCAACTCAGTCAGTTAGTCCTCTCTGTTTTATCCAGGACTCTTTATTCTAGGGATAAAACTATTTTTCAAAGGAATAAAAGACATGAGTGAGGAAACAAGACAACTCAGTCTAAATATTAGAGAAATTATTACAGGAAAGAGAACAAAAAGAAGATCTGGAACAGAAAGCAACAATACAAAAAGTTCTCAGTGTACTGTGACTGAGGGGGTAGATGACTAATGTCTGAACCTCTAGGTTATTCTAGGTTCCAAAATTCCTTTTACATTTTGATTTGGGTAGTTTCTATATATTGCTTTACAAATGTGTGAATTTAAAGTAGATGTACTTTGCCTTTTACACACATGTAGAACAGTTTCATGCCTATTTAAATGTCAGGAAAGCATCAAAATGACCTTTGCGCTGTCCTTCAGTTTTTTATTCTACTGCTAGAAAAGCAAAACCTGAGAAAACCAAAAAATAACCCGAGCTAGCTTAAATTTAATTTTGTTCTAAGAACTGTTGAAGGAGAGGATGCTATCCCAACCTGTGGCAGTATATAACAAGCTATTCTGCTGCTGAATTGAGTTTCATAAAATGTTATAGTTCAAAGGAGCCTTGGTGGTGCAGCAGATTAAATGTTGTTAAGTAGCACTTAGCTGCCAGCTGCCTGCAATTAAGGCAAGTTCAAATCTCACCAGGCACAAGGTTGACTCAGCCTTCCATCCTTCCGAGGTAGGTAAACTGAAGACTCAGATTGTTGGGGGCAACAAGCTGACTTTGTAAAAGTGCCACTTGGGGGAGGGGGCAAAAGCCCGAATAAGCTGGTATATACTAAAGAATGAAGGCTAATGTTTCAAGAGGTTGTAAGCTGCCCTGAGTCTCTGGAGAAGGGTGGCATTTAAATGGATTTTTTTTTTTTTAAAGGAACTATCAACACAAGAAATGAGAAGGAATCATTTAACATTTTGATCTTTATGTAGTGTGCAATACTGCTGACTATCCCAGAGATGCTCTTTCGCCTATACTGGCAGCCAGTACATTTCAATCCGTGCTGCAACCTAATATGTGTTGTGCTAAAGCAGGCCATTTAGAATATCAGTTGGGGATCAGAATGCCTATCTAGCTTCCACTGTCTTCCGGTGGAGACATACAAATTGCAGGAGTGCATAGTATTGTTTCAACAATACAGCTTAAATTTCTAGACCACCAATTGGCTATCTTTCATCATCCTGGTTCCCATGCTCCATCAGAGTAAATAAACTAGCTAGGGATTTTATATCATGGCCAAATTTCCACTTTGTCTGAAGGGATACTGTAGCTTTTATTTTCTTTAACAGAATCAGTTTTCTTGATGCAAGTTAGCAGCATATTCATTAGTATGGCCAGGGACAGGCTATTTATTTATTTGTTTATTTGGATTAATATGCTGCATCAAACCTAGAATTATGCAGAGAAATTAGTCAAGTTCTAAAGCCATGTTCTTAATCAACTGTTGTAAGATAGTAGCAAGCAATCTTTCTGTTATTGATATTCTATTTATACATCTAAGCTCCAAGAGCTGTGTGAAAGGTGAAAGCAACAGTTCAGAAGAAAGGATGTGCTGGAATATTTGTCCATGTATTTTTGGGATATACTTTGAAGGTATGTTATACCTGTTTGATTCTTAACACCTGTTTTGGGTTTATAGTAGCAATCATACTACTGGATTGTACTGGGTTTCAGCTCTACAGTTTGGCCCTAAGTTTCCTGCACTTTTGTTAATGCAAAGTTTAGATTTAAAAGACAAGTATTCAAAAGAAAGAAGAATACAGAACTCGTTTATCAGCAGCCAACATTGTTTTCTCAACAAATCATGACAAACAAGAATTTAAAAGAGAACCATTTCCGAAAAGTTGATTGAAGATGAACATGAGTGACTTGATAGTATGAAATATGGTATAATTATGCTCAATCAGACAACTGGAGAAAAAACTGCTTTGAAATAAATGTTCTTGGGTGGCAACTTTTGATCTCCTTGTGGTAGCATATGTACTTTATTACGGTCATGGACCAGAAACCAAAATAAACAAGATACGTGACAAGTATACGACAGTGGACAGTGGACAAAGTCGGTAGTAGGGTCCATTCTGTCAACCATGCAATCTGCCTGTTATAAAAATTTAAATCTATTCTATGTGGGCAATAGTCAGTTAAAATTGTGTATAAATAGTAGGTACTATATTACAAATTACATGAAATCTACACATCGGCACCTTATACAACCACCCGATAGCACAACCACAGTCAGTGTAGCTAACCTCAATCGGATGATCCAACCCGTCCCTTCCCATGGCTTTTACATACCAAGACTGCAGCAAAGAATTTTGCTACCTTTAATGTAATCTTAAAGTCAGTGTCCTGGAGTAAAAAGCGAAGACTAAGCTTTTCGGATAGTCCAGGAAATCTTTGGCAAATGGGGGGATAAGTTCTGATCTTACCTCCCGATAGTGGGGGCATGTAAATACAATATGGACCAATGATTCCAGGGAACGGCCGTCGCATGAACAGTGGAGGGGCTTTACACCCCCCGAAAGCCTGCTATCTAGGACATTTGAGGGGGTCCTTGTGGTAATTCATTAGGAGAATGAATTGTCCTTTTCTGTCATCATAGAGGAGATGCTTCAGTTTATATGAGTGTGTTTGCAAATTCTCCCATGATTTATATAGTCATTTAAAATATTATAAGGTAAATAGATAATTGTTCACTTATTTAATAGCACAAGTGTCTTTTCTACATGTTAAATTATTTAATATTTGATGGGGATAAGGGAACAATTTCTGCAAAGTGTACCTGGCCAAATGACATACCCATTCTGTCCAATGTGGTGACGTGGATGGATGAAATTGGGGAAAGACAGTCACACAAATAACCCAATCCCATGCCATGTAGGGCTTTAAGAATCAACACTAACATTTTGAACTGGACCCAAAAACAAACTACTAACCAAGTGCATCTTATTATGCAAGGTGTAACATGTGCCTTAAAATAAAGTCAAACATCAGTCTGGAATTTGCTTCTGTGAAAATGCTATTTTTGGATAAAACGTTCATAAAATACTATCCTTCTATGGTTTATAATGTATAGACAGTGGGTCTTTCCCCCAAATTATTGTTTATTACATTTACAGGTTACCATATCATTTAATTCTCTAATACTTATATTTTTCTTTGGAAATTGCAACTCCATTCAGTCAGAAGATAGTACATGTCGCTTGTAGTTTTCTTATCTTTATAATTTTAGCATATGAATTACATTATATACTTCTATGGCTCAGTCTAATAGCATGCTTAAATTTTATTCATACTTAAGAAAGACTGGAAGAAAATACGAGCATGAATGATTTTGACATGTTGACCTACTGTATATAAATGATGCAGATGAAATCATGCAGGTAGCTTATCAGCATCTTTGGTGAGAAAACAAGCAAACCAACCAAATCTTTCTTCTAACTAGAAGCAATCAGTATCATGATAATCTGCAAAAAAGAAAATGGATAAGCAAGGAAACATTTCTGTGTATTGTTTTATGTTTTTCCCCCCACTTTCTGGTTCTGTTTAAGAGTGGTATTTAAATATGTTTCCTCAAAAAAAATCTGCATCTATATTCCTAATGGGAAGAGTAAGAAAACAATTAATCTGATTATTATAAATAAGTAAAATTGGAATTTTCTGACAGAAGAATAGATGCAAATGAGCAGTTTCTTAAAGCACTAACTAGTTAGAGATTATCTATGACTGTTACAAGCTTTACTGTGAAAGATTTTTTTAAATAACAGTAATTGTACATTAAAAAAAAGCTTTTATTATTGTACATTAAATTTTATTATTGTACATTAAAAAAAAGCTTTTATTATAATATTATTAAAAGAAATTCTTAGGAAAAAAAACATTTGAATTCTTTTGAAGAGCTACACCTTTCTGAGACCAGCTCAGACACAATTGTTTGAATTAACCACTTCATATCATTTTTTTCTATAAGCGCAATATAGAAAGGAGAAGGAGGTTTCAAAGAGCAATATAGAAAGGAGAAGGAGGTTTCAAAGAATGAAATTAGACAGGTTGGTCTTTTAGCAAAACCATTCCTAAATCATCCTCATTAGAATCACCTTTTGTGAGATTCTTTTTGCACTTCCGCTTCACTGCCAACTATATCCTGGTTTACTGCCCAAATATGAATATTAAATCTTGGACTGAATTCATTCAGTAGTATCTACAATACATTGCTGGTTTACGTACAGTACGTGTCAGAAGTGTCAAATTAAATCCTTTCTGATAATCCTTTCTACAAGGCATCTTTTGTTAGGTTATCATAGGTATTTCACTAAAAGTTTTTCCAAAGTATTTAATTCATCAATAAGATTAAGCCAAAGAATTACTTATTTAACTAAACGAAGTTAACACGTGATAAAAATCTTCCCTCCAGGGTAAATAAATTTCTATCTTTTACCATAAACCTTTAGTGATTTTCTACATTCTTGCACTCTATTTTATGATTATTATGGTTTGTTGCACAGTCAGCCAGATGTTCAGACTGGACCGGAAGTGAGAGAGGCAGATGTGAATGTTTGATGGTATTATTGTTACTCTGGATGAATTATGGATATCAGCTATTCTTGTTCTTTAAGATTCAATTTTATAATGATAGAATGTCCTAAACTAGATTAAGTGCTTATTCTGTAATTTTCTTGTTATTAATAAATGTTATATTTAACTGCATTTGCTTGTATATTTGCTAGTCAGCAAGCCCAGTATAAAAACATCCTAGCTAGTCACTTTTTAAACTTAGCTCAGCTAGCACTTGCTGGTTGGTACTTTTTAAATGAAAACATCTGCACTGTGTTCAGTGTGCTCAGGAAAAATATTATTTCTCTGAGTTCCCAGATTGGAAGAATATATTACTTTCAGATTAGCAGTCTAACACAACATACTGCTTCACACAGTCCATGCAATCAAGATCTTTCTGTCTATGTTATTAAAAAAATAATGCCTTTGACCTTGCATTGTACATTACCATATAATCCTATTACACTGTTCTAACTTGCTAACTATATGTAATTAATTTTTAAAGTAGAAGCTGAAAGTAAATATACAGATGGGAAAAGGACTCATTTCATATGAACAAATTCATTGGCATGGTCTTTGAGAAGCCTGCAATGGACATTTAAACCTGGCATCCTGAAACAATTTTTTTCAATACTTTTTCCCCATCAAGTACAGAAGAAAATACAATACAGAAAATACAATAAAAGCTTATTCCCATCTTATTCACAATGGAGCTCTAGCTGTGCAATGTGTGATTTGCTACTGATTAAAGCAGCACTCTTACATTATGTAAACTCTCAAGCAAAGAGATAGAGATGTTACATTCTGTCATTGCTCTTGCCTATACAGGATTGCTTTTCATGTTGTTTTTATGGGTTCATAGGTTTCCAGTCACATGATTTGGTTAGTTTCCACCCTTTGAGGAAAAACTAATTGTGGCCTAAAATTCTTTGATAGATTTTGTGCAGTGTTAATTTTCAGTTTTGACAAAATCTTCAATGCATTGTTGCAATGATAAGAAATAATTGCATTAATATACACAAGCTTATGAATATAAAATGGGATAGTGCATATTTTATATAATAAACCAAGAGAAACCAAAATTGACATATTTATACAATGGTGTGAAAATCCTAGCCCTGCAAAGGGACATATTGCAGACAAGTTAATGGTCATCTTAAATCTACTAAAGTCTCAGTTTTTCAGTAGACTAGTCTTGGCAGAAGGAAATGGCAGAAGGAAATGGAGGTTTATACCAATATATGTTAAAAGACCAAAACAACCCATAAGAATAAAGGATTTTATATTTATGTGCAATGAGCTAAACTAGAATGTTCGGCATGAAGTAGGCTTATGCTACTTCTGGCTGGGTTGTTAACATTTTCAGAAATACACTGTCCCAGCAAGTTTGACTACTCTTATGGTAAAGAAACATTAATACATGAAATGAAAATACTACATTTAATTGAACATTTAAATACATATTTTAGAAAAGTGCATGAAATGTTCTGTCCATGATAATACGGTTATACTAACTGTACTAATGCAGTTCTATCAGAGATATAAGAGAGTAGTTAAGGTGTAAGATGCCAGATATTTTGCAGTGAGAGATATCAATCACAAATATTTTCAGGGAAAGGAGTGTGTGTGTGTGTGTGTGCTAGTTTTCCTAGTGTCTATATGCATATTTATATGTGCTTAACATTATCCATCTCCTTACTATGAATAGGCTTGTGTCTCTGTAAGAGCCTCGGTGGTTCAGGGCGATAATGCCTCCTAAAGTACTACTAGCTGCCTGCAATTAGTGCAGGTTTGAGTCCCATCAGACTCAAGGTTGACACAGCCTTCCATCCTTTTGAGGTTGGTAAAATGAGGGCCCAGATTGTTGGGGGCAATAAGCTGACTTTGTAAAATGCTGCTTGGAGGGGGGGGGGCGAGAGCCCTAATGAGCAGGCATATGCATGGCATGAGGGCTGTTGCTCAACACATTGTAAGCCGCCCTGAGTCTTCGGAGAAGTGCGGGATATAAATGGGATTTAAAAAGAAATATGTATTTTGCCATATGCTATGGTACTTTCCAAAACACAATTGCTGTGTCTGATAGAGAAATGGGACATATAGTAAAGGTCAGGTTTAAATGCAGTTTCCAGTGGCTTACATATGTCTTGGCTTTTTTCACTACAGTTTTTAACTTGTGAACCGGTTTGGTTCTTGGTTGTTTTGCCTTGCCGATATGATATAGAAGGAAGGGAGGAAAGAGAGATTACAAGCTCTTTGCATAAAGGAAAAATAGGTTGACCATTCCTTTTGTCTTCTTCCCTTGCTGTCTTTACTGTAAGTGAAGCCAATAAAATACCTGTATATCTCTATTCCAAATGTTGTTTTGCACTCTGTTCATTTAATAATTCATTTATCCTTTATTTGTCCTTTATAAATCATTTAATTTATTAATCAGTCTTATATTCTACCACAGTTCTTTCGGCACCTCAAAAAATAAGAAGCATAAAACAAATAAAATCCAAACACAATGTGGAAAGGCTCTGGAAAGACTCTATTGCCAGCTTTCTTCAGAAGGTGGACACTGTTGGGAGACAGAAAATTCTCCAAAAGGAAACTATTCCAGAGTGCTGGCTCCATTATTAAAAAAACAATGCTTTCAGCTTCAGTCATTCAAAAACTAGAGGACAACTACCTGTCACTCCTGGCATGATATAAATGCAGCGAGGAGATAAGTGCAGGTAAATAAGTGGCAATTTTGGTGTTCTGGGGCATTTATTTATTTATTTATTTATTTATTTATTAAATTTGTATACCGCCCTTCTCCCGAAGGACTCAGGGCGGTGAACA
>JANHFR010167790.1:0-13280 GCA_032468015.1 Mimophis mahfalensis | reverse complement strand
ACATTGTTCATGGGCTCGTGATGGCTCGGACACGACTTTGCAATTAACAACAAATAACAAAGGATGTTCCATCAGGCTAGCATTCTCTCTGCCCCAATCCTGATCAGTATTCGGCTCCACACTTTCCTCTGCAGACTCAAACTCACCCTTCTCTGAGCTCACATCTGGCGAGAATCCATGGCGTAAAGAGAGTTGTCTAAAATTTCCTGATTACAATATTTTAAACCAGGATTGGGCAAGAAAGGGGGATAAACTCACTTGTCAATTACTGTCTTATTGAACTATACAGTTCAGAGCAAATTGAGTTGGAAGGAGATGAGTTGGAGGAGATCCCACGTTTGTTACTGCAAGCAGGAGCTGCCCACTACAAGGCATGATGACATCATGGTTCAAACTGTGTGACATCACTCTCCTTGTCCATAAGAGCAGAAAGTTGCTTTGAGTTCATGGATTCCTTCTCTGGATGATGAAAAAAAGATGACACTGTATTTGAATGTTGCATTGAAACAAGGATAAGTTTGACCATTGCTTGGACTTTGTTACCAGTTCTGGTCTAACATCTGCAGTTGTTTGGTCTGACGTCAATTGATGTAATCAAGAGTTGGTTTTCCATTGCTGGCCCGCATTGCACTCCTTAACCATAACCAATCTGGGAATGTCTCCCCCCTACAAGCACCTGTGCTCGGGTGTTATAAGAGGCAGTTTGCATCAATGGTATCTGATTTCACCGAGTCACTGTTTAACTGAGTAGCTTTTCCAAAAGCTATTTAAAAAAACACTTTCTTCAGCAGTCAAAATCATCCTCAATTTCTCCCAGTGACTTTGACCAAAGGCAGTATTGTATTTCCGGAGAGAGGTAGGAGAATGAATTCAAATCTGTCTCTTCACAGCCTTTGTAGCTGTACAGCCTGGGAAATTATTGCCTATTTCCAGCTCAGAATTTCAGTTCTTAGTCAGTCAAACAAGAAACAGCCCTCTAGTTGAGTTGAATTCCTGAGGTATCTTCATGGATTTGGTGACAATACAGAAGTGATTTGTATTTTCTTGTATTTTCTTCCAATGTGCATTTTGACTTCCCATTATAACATTGACATTTTCTGGGGGGCTTCCATTCTGAAAGCTATTTTGTTCTTTCTCAAGGGCAGCCAAAGTCATCCCGTTTTTGCTGCCTAACATTGCTACAACTTTAAAAGCACAACTATGAAGATGTGGGAAAATACCCAAACAAAGCATAATGCCATAGACATAAATACCTGTGAAAATATAAGAAATATATATATGTATACACACACACACATACACACAGTCACACACATACATACACACACATATGTATGTATATGTGTAATGTGTGTGTTTATGTGTGTGTGTAAAAGTAATGTAGGCATAGATATTCATAATTAGCAAATCTCAAGTTATTTCCCTGCCCTTCTCTTGCTAGTATCCTCAAGAATGAATTTTTGTCTTAATAGAAAGATTATGCTGATAAGATTTACCCAGAACCAGGCACTTCAGTGTCATCCTTTTTTGTGCCAGTTAGCACTCATCTTCTGTTTCTATTTTGCTAACATGCTCTCACTCCTCCAAGAATTTATTTTGCTCATAGGAGCTCTGCCTGTCATATGCAGCACATCCACACAAAAAAATAAAAAATAAAATAGCAAGCTCTGATGACACCAGTGGCTACTATCTTGGCTTTGTTAACCTACACCCTGTGGGCATCCTTAACAAGGGAAGAATTCAACTCAATATCTATGATATAATATCTTTGATTCGGAATTCTGGAAGTTGAAGTTCACACATCTTTAAAGTTGCCAAGGTTGAAAAACTTTAGCTTTGACCAACGTTTGGGAAAAAGTTTCATCAACTTGCTGGGTTTAATCATAACTTATTATCCTAATGGAAGGCAAAACTGAAGACGGCATTTAATTCTGTTGTATGAAATGCAATGACAATAAAGTAAACTTAAACTTGAATGGCAAAGATGTATGTTGTCCCTGCTGCACCTGCAGTGGCTAACAAATTTCAAGATTTAGGTATACACTCAACTTGGGGAGACTGATCCCGCTTCCTGGTCTCTGTCCTTCTGCTTTGGCAGACTTTGGAAATTGGTATTTTCTAATAGAAAAGTCTCCATTAAGATAGCAGACATTTGTGGCTGCAAATTTTGCAGATTTCCAGTGTTCTCTAAATACACTATGAAAGTACTGGTAACATTTACCCTTCAGCTGAAGTTGGCAAAGATACAAGAATTATGTTTCTAAAAGGTTCAAAGATTCTGTGCAAAGATAAGCATCACTCATGTTTTCCCAGTGGGTATAAGCTGTGCTCTTTCTTACATTCTAGCAGCTTGTATAGTTCTTGGTTAAGATGGCTGGGAGTGTTTTATATTTGAGTTCTCCCTTATGACTGTATGTAGTACTTAGCTGCCAGCTACCTGCAGTTAGGCAGTTCGAATCCCACCAGGCTCAAGGTTGACTCGACCTTCCATCCTCCCGAGGTGGGTAAAATGAGGACCCAGATTGTTGGGGGCAATGTGATGACTCTGTAAACCGTCTAGAGAGGGTAGAAAGCCCTGATAAGTGGTATGTAAATCAAATGCTATTGCTATTGCTGTTTATGAATAATAGCACAAGGACAAAGTACAATTGCATGGTTATAATTCTAAAATATATTCATAAAGCTATATTCAAAATATATATTTGAAATATATATAGGTAGTTCTCCAGTTACAACAGTTCATTTAATGACAGTTCAAAGTTACAGCAGTACTGAAAAAAGTGACTTACGACCATTTTTCAACTTATGACCATTGCAGCATCCCAGTGGTCACATGATCAAAATTCAGATGTTTGGCAACTGACTCATATTTGTGACGGTTGCGGGGTCCTGGGGTCACATGATCCCCTTTTGCAACCTTCCGACAAGCAAAGTCAATGGGGAAGCCAGGTTCATTTAACGACCATGTTACTAACTGCAGTGATTCACTTAACAACTATGGTAAGAAAGATCCTAAAATGAGGCAAAACACACTTAACTACTGTCTCACTGAGCAATAAAAATTTTGGACTCACTTGTGCTTGTCAATTGAGGATTACTTGTATTGAAAAAACAAAAATGCATCGGGGCAATCTAATTATCAAGAAGAATTAAATTTGGCAGGGTATCTAAATTACGAAAAGTAAATATTGACAGTATTGCAAATATTTTATTTTACTCTGCTGTAACGACATATGTCCTGAAGAATTCTATTAAAGCAGAGAACAATATCCTATATATTTATAGGATGCCACAATCGAAGATGATTTTTGGCAGCTCACATAAAAATATATTACAAAACAAGCTCCATGCAAAAATAAAATCCTGACAACATATTTTGAGAATTCTTTTAAAGAATTATCAATTATTGGCTATTATTGATTCTTCAGTTCTTATTATTAACATATGCATTAACATATGAATTAAATAATTAGATGGGAAGAAATTATCTATCTATAAAACAGAAGTGTGGTGAAGTGTGTGTGTGTGTGTGCTGTATACACTCCTACACGGAGCAACCAATCTCACCCAAACTTGGCACATACGTACCTTGGCATTGCGAGATCAGCACTGGGGGGTTCGGTGGGGTGGGTTGTCACAAAAGCCTTTGAGGGGTCTTTCCTCCCTAAAAAAGGGTACCGAAGTGGACATTTCATTGCCCCATGAATGTTTCACTGCCAAGCTCTATTGCACATTTGCAGAGGGTTATCAAGCAAGGCATGCAAATCGGAGGCTCTCCAGCCAACAGAGGCAAGGCATGCAAATTGGGCAAAGAATGCTGGGAATTGTAGGCTGCAGCGATGTCATAAATACCCAGGCGAAGCCGGATCATCGGCTAGTAATGAATAAAATGCTGTACTCTTTGTATATTAAAGAAATAAAACTTTAATGCTGAAGATTGCAAGCCCCTTCATGAGATGAAGTATTGGATTGAAATTCCAGCTTGTTCCTGATCAACATTTTTTCTCTTGCTTTGAAGAAATGCTTAACACAGAGAGATACTATTTTCATCATCTTTTTTGGGATCGTCTTGAAAGCTCTTCATTTTGCAAGCAGCTGCTCTGATTTATCTTTAGTTTCCACTCCATCTTCCCATTGTTCTCTTTGCCTCACTCCCTTCTTCAGTTCAGACTCCCTTTGTTACACACAGTTGTGTGACTCACAATCAGTCTTCCCACAGAGAGGCCCTCCAGCCCAAATGGAATTGCTGTCAAGATGAGCAACAAAGCAGCTGAAAGTTTTCATGGTGTGTGGAAGGAGCTCCCTCTTCAGGGAAAAATCCACTGATTTTGAAAAATGGAAGTGCCCCCTCTCCCCAAAGCCCCAAATAACATTTTGTATTCTCTGGAAGGAAAGAATGACACCCATTAATTTGTATTTTTTAAATTGCGCTTTGAGACAGAAGATACTTTATTCCTCGAGGCTGGAAATTCCATCTGGGGAATTATGACTGAAGTTTTAGTTTTGGGTGTTCATTCAAATAGCCCCATATGAGTTTTTATTTATTTGTAAGTGACACACACACACACACACCAAGGCAAAATACTGATGGATATGTCAATGAAGGGAAATAACATAAAATTATTTTCAAGGCAAAATGAAGTGCAAGACCATCAGACAGCATTGGATTCAGAGCTGATCTCCAATTATATTTTTTTAATTTTACACCTAAAAAGAACAAAAGGGAAAAATAACAGCAGCGTACATTTCTCCCCAAACTACTCTTCCACATGTTCACCTTTTGTTTACAAAATAGAAAGAATAACAGAGTTGGAAGGGAACTTGGAGATAATCTAGTCAACTCCCAGAATTCCTCTTCCAGTCATATTAGCTCAGGAATGCTGGGAGTTGAAGTCCACAAGTCATAAAACAGCCAAGTTTGCCTACCTCTGATCTAGTCCAAACCCCTGCTCAATCAGAAGACACCATACCATTCTGGCTGTCCAATCACTTCTTAAAAATCTCCAGCATCCACAACTTCTGAAGGCAAGCCCTCCCACAGGTTGATTGTTCTCACTGACAGGAAATTTCTCCTCAATTCCAGGTTGGCTTTCTCTTTGTTTAGCTTCCACCCATTACTTCTTGTCTTGCCCTCAGGTGCTTTGAGAAGCACTGTTTCTTAGTAGGCAGAGGTATCCTAGTAGAAGTGCTTGTTCTGATATGGGTCATATTGAATGTGATGTAATATTGGAGACTGCCTGCCCCAAAGGGCCTCTTTATAATTCAGGATCAACTACTGTTTTTCTCCTGAATGTTTTTCTGACTTTTCAGTTACCTGACAAGAGTAGTGGTGCAGTAGTTAGAATGCAATACTGCAGGGCTAACTCACTGCTTACTCCAGGAGTTCGATTCTGAGCAGCTCAGCCTTCCATCCTTCCGAGGGGGGTAAAATGAGGACCCGGATTGTTGGGGGCAATATGCTGACTCTGTAAACCGCTTAGAGAGGGCTATAAAGCACTGTGAAGCGGTATATAAGTCTAAATAGAAATAGAAATAAATGCTATTACTGTTGCTATTGCTAGCTACCCATAGTGAACCAACCCTTTCAGGTTTTAGGTTGCCTGCCTCCATCAAAAGAGCTGTGTGTTGAAAACCTCCATCCGCCCTGTTTGAGCTCAGTTGTCGCTGTTAATGCACAAAGGTCAGAGGAAGAATTTCATTAACTCTTTTGCACGCATTGAATCCCAAGGATTGTAGAACATGGAGGGGAGAAAGATAATATGACCATTTGCTTCCAAATAGAACCAAGCAACTGTTCGGTTAATTATAGACTTGAGAAGAAGCTCTGGAAGATCAAAGCCAATATCTCTTGCTCAGAGGAGGTGCCAAATAGGAAGGAGAAATGAAACTGTAGAAAATATTTCCATAATACCCCTTCTGTCTTTTGGTCTGCAAAGGTTGGGCACCATCACCATGTTTGGTGATCAGGCTATTGCATTTCCTTCCTGTCTAATCAGGGACTGACCCCCTATGCCTTAAAATGATACTGCTTGATATATTAAATTTAATTTTAGTTTACCTTTATTTTTAGTTTACCTTACTAAAAAATAGCCTTTTTTTCCTTTTGGAAAAACTCTAACGAAGAAGAGCATAAGAGCTGTAGAAAGTAGCAGAACAGGCAGTGTTTACTGTAGACACAGAATCTCCACATAGTCATTCAGAAACTATATTTAAAGGTTTTTTTGCATGTGTGTGTGTGTTTCATTTTATGTTATTGTGTAATGATAACTATTCTAACCCAATCCACATTTTTTCTTTCAAAGTACTGTATTCTCTACTCTGTGCCTCTGGTCTTATAGAAGTATATTTTGTGTAAGTGTCTACAAAAACATTGGTATAAGAACCATTGCAAATGATCCTACAGAGAAAGCTTCAGGATTAGTTAAGAATATAGAAGCAACTATTTTAGAACTTTGCATTTTCCTTACCTTTCCCAAGAAGAAAATAATATTTTAAAAAAACTGTTTTAAGAAGCTTTGAGATAAAACACAGGGTAGAATCCTTCCCCATTGCCCATCCCTCTCCAGCACAGTCCAGAATTCTTAGAATGTAATGCAGGGGTGACAAACTCGAGGCCTGTGGGCTGGATCCAGCCTGTGGGTTGCTTAAATCAGGCCCACAGGGCTGGCCTGGAATTATCAAAGGACCAGGCCTGAGGTGCCCCTGGTAGCCAAAATGGGGAATGGGGGAACGTGCCCCCCCGCACTTGATTTTGGCCAGCAAAGTGCTGCAGGAGATGTCCGTCCCATCTCCCCACTCCCAGGCCGGCCTGTGGAGAAGTAGTACAATGTTAATCTGGCCCTTGAAGAAATCCACTTTGACACCCCTGGTCTAAGGCATCCCTGGAGAGAACTGAGTTCATTACCCAGTCTTTCCCCATAATAGACAGAAGCCAAATGGACTCTGGAAAATGTGCTTATTTTGCCTAACTCAGTGCTTCTCTCAACCATAGCAGCTTAAAGTTGAATGAACTTCAGCTCCCAGAATTCCCCAGTCAGCATGGCTGGCTGTGAAATTCTGGGAGTTGGAGTCCACACCTCTTTAAGCTGCCAAGGTTGAGAACATTGGCCTAACCCAAAAGCAGAATTTAGCTTTATGCAGAGTTTAGGGGATGCTTATGCAAAAATGTTGGTATCTTTGCTTAAATGCTCTGGGCCTTCTTTTCTCCCCTTTTCTCCTAATTATAAGGACTATAGAAGCCAGAAGTGGGGCCTCTTGCAGAGAAAGAGCTGAAGTTTCTAATTAATGTTCCCAGCTGCCATTTTGCATTCTGTACCTTCTTCTACACAGAGAATCAGTCTCTTGCCTGCCTCAGCCTTTCCTATCCATCTCCCAAGAGGCCTCTCTGCAAATCCGAGTTAGAAGAAATGAGATAATTGGTCATTGTAAAGTTGAACCGGGAATAGAAGTATTTAAAAAAAAATCTTTTAAATGGAGTAGATGTCCTGTATTCAGAAAGAAGGCACCTATTTATCCCAATTTTCTTTTCAGTTGCTCAGAATAACGTGAAAAGCAAAAGCTAACTTTAATATTTATTTTCTTATATATTCCCTCTTCCCAAAGCATGCTAGTTTAAAATAGTTTAAAGCAACCAGCTGGCTGCACCTTCACTGCTTGTCTAGGTGAAATTGATTCCTAGTGATGGGGATGGGTCATTTAAAGGTTTCCGTGATCTATATTTAATTTACAGGTAATCAAACATTTTGCTGCAACTTTTCTGCTGTTTTAGCCCAGCCATTTCCAACTGTTTTGTTAATTATGCTGTGGTTAATGCTGGGCTCTAAAAATTGTGTGTCAGTGCAAATGCAAACTGCTACTTTGTGTGAACTGCACCTAAGTGATTTCTCTAGTCTCAAAAGCTAAGTAGGGTTGGGTTGGGCTAGCATTTGAATGGGAGGCCAACATAGAAATCCAGACTAGACAAGCAATAAGAATAAGCAAGCAATATACAGTGGAACCTCGGGTTGCAAACGCAATCCGTTCCAGGATTGCGTTCGCAACCTGAAGCATTCATGCCCCAAAGTGACACTTCTGCGCATGCGCAGAAGGCAAAACGGCGCAGAAAGGAATCTTTCCGTGCTGTTTTTGGGTTGGAAGCCAAGTTTTGGATCGTAAACGGATCCAAAACTCGCCTGGATTTTCAGGTCAGAACCTGAATTGGTTGCGAACCAAAGCGTTCACAACCCGAGGTTCTACTGTATGCCAGAAAAAACAATTGGTTCTTTTTTTTTTTTAAGAAGACTAAATGGGGTGATCTATAAATTCAGTAAGAATCAAGCTCAGCTGAATGGAGAATTCATCATTTTATGTTATTTTTTTTAAAACCTGCAGAGCTCTTTCTCCAACATCACTTACTCAGTTTTCATCAACTGCCGGAATCCTCCGTTTCTGACCCACAGAAAAGGAAAGAGACCAGGCGCATGAGAGAAAAGCCATATTATTTCGCCCACTTCTACTCTACTTCTACTGCAACCCTCAGCAGGTATGTTCCTTGTCTGTGTTCAGAGGCTGTTTGCTGTACCTTATGGTCAGGGGTGTCAAACTCAATTTTATTGAGGGCCACATCAGGGCTGTGGTTGACCTCGGAGGGCCAGGCATGCGTGGTCGACTAGAGGACATGGCCAGCTTGATGCTACTTCCCAAACTGCTGGCATGTTTCCTCTTTGTGTTGGGTAAACTGGGCCAAAGTGATGCAGGTAGACCAGGCCAAAGCAACATGGGTAGACACGGGTAGACCAGGACGGCCCCACCGGCCAGATCCAACCACCCTGCTGGCTGCATGTGGCCGACGGGCCTTGAGTTTGAGACCCTTGATCTTGGTGGATGCTTTTCAAGGCTCATCCTTGCCCCCACCCCCAAGAAACTCGAAGGACGGTCCGTGCAGCCATTGGAGAAGAAACACCATTATGTGTCTCTTCCTCATCCTTCAGAAAATGAACTTCGATGTGCTACAGATAATCTTCAACTTATGATCACAGTTGAGCCCAAAATTCCTGTTGTTAGTGAAAAATTTGTGAAGTGAATATTTGCCCCATTTTACAAATTTTCTTGCTGCATTTGTTTTGTTTTGTTTTCAATAAATTTTTTATTATTTTTCTTTTTTACCCATCATCTCACTGTGCGAGCAGGATTGCTTCCAGGCATCCCTTATATTAGTCCATAATATTGTACATATCCCACCTTCCAATTTCACATCTTTAAACAATCAAAATCAAAATGCTTTGCTACTGTATTCAATCATCATTTAGTACACTCTTCCTCTATTTGTCTTTGCACAAATTAGTTACATTCATCTTCCATTCCCATTAATAACTCTTATTTCTTAGTATCTAACACTATCTAGACTTTAATTTCCCCTTAATACAGGTTAGTATAACTCATTTCTAAAAAATAATTTGACATTAATAGTTCTCCTTTAATATATTCCATTTAAAAAATTTGTTAAGTGAACTACTGTGGCTGTTAATTTAGTAACATGATTGTTAAGTGAATCTGGCTTCCCTATTGGCTTTGCTTGTCAGAAGGTCGCAAAAGAGGATCGCATGACCCCCTGGGACACTGCCACTGTCGTAAATATGAACCAGTTGTTAAGCATCCAAATGTAAATCACATGACCATGGGGATGCTGCAACAGTCATAAGTGTGAAAAATGGTCATAAATCACTTTTTTCAGTACTGTTATAACTTTGAACAGTCGCTAAACAAATTGTTGTAGGTTAAGGACTACCTGTACTAGCTGTATCCCTCCCTTTTTTCCCAAAACTTCAGTTTGAGTGAAAGCATCTCCTAGTAGAAGGTACTTCTTTGGGATATTATAATCTCAGACTCTGCTTGAAGCAATTGCATGATTCTTTGTTGATTTGACAAATATAGATTTTTTTTAAATGTCCTATTTTGGTTTCCGTAGTTAGATTTTGGTATGGCCAAAATCTGACCTTGATTAGGGTTCCATTCTTTGTGGGAGGCTTGTGGGGTTGAAGAAATTGGCCTCCTTCCCTGCTGCCATGAAATTATGATTGTTTGTACAATAATATCTATGTGCATCATCTATGTGTGTCAGACTCAAGGCCCTTGGGCCAGATCCAGCCTGCAAAACCAGCCTGGAAACAGCGAAGGACTGGTCTATGGTACCTCTGCCAGCGAAAATGTAGCTCAGTAGGGCTGCATGTGGCCCACCCACCCACCAAGCTCCATTTTCGCTGGCGGAGGGATCCACTGACCATTTCTGAAGGAATATGTCTCTGTAATAATGGAGCCTCCATCTGGGCAGCAGTTAAAGCCAGATTCAAATGATTCAGTGGGAAAGTGGGCTCTTCCATAGGAAACTGCAGTCTTGATTTGCATGGAGGCGGAGCCTGAAGGTGGTCCCACCGGCTTGATGTAGGACCACTCCCCATTCATCTGACCACAAGCTCTGAGCCACCATGGACATTTTTGCCCATGTAATGGGTTGCGAGAATAACCTTGAGGAACTGGTAGAAATTGACCATAAACACAGAGCCACCATGGCAGGGGTGGGCTGCTACAGGTTCACATGGGTTCGGGCGATCTTCTAGCTAAGGGTCTGCAAACCTTTAAATCTCACCCCTAGCTGGCCCTGTCCATCCCATCTTGCCCCTCCCAAGAGTCTCCACATGGCCCATTTTGGATTCCAGGTAGGTGCGTGGAGGCTCCGGGAGGGTGAAAAACGGGCCTCCTAGAGGCTCCGGAAGTCTGGAAACAGGCCTATTTCCAGCCCCCAGAGGACCTCTGGAGCTTGGGGGAGGCCATTTTCAGCCTCCCGGAGGCCTGAGGAAAGCCTCCAGAGCCTGGGGAGGACAAAAAACTGCCTCCTGGAAGTTCCAGAAGGCTAGAAACAGGCCTGCTTCTGGCCTCCAGAGGACCTCCAGACCCTGGGAGAGGAAAGCCTTCAGAGCCTGGGGAGGGCAAAAATGGCCCCCCACCATGGTGCAGGAGGCCAACTAGGCCACGCCCACCATGGTCATGCCCACCCAGCAATAGGGCAGAGAACCCATTGCTAAAATTTTTGGAGCCCACCCCTACACCATGGCCATTTCTGCTCGGGCTGTTAGAGAACAGAAGCTCTCAGGCCATGTAATGGATTGTGAGAATGACCTCAAGGAATGGGGGGGGGGTGAGCTGGGGGAGCCACAACATAGACGACAGTCCGATAAAAGAAGTCTGAGCGCAGGGCAGAAATGTAGTTTGAGAAAGCATCTCAGTCTTGACACTCCCAAGTTCTCTTGAAGATAAAGGCAGAAGCGGGGAGGAAAGGTTTTCAAGATTTTGTTAGTCTAACCCTATAATAAAAGTAGTTTTAGTATTCATAACTTAGGTTTTCTGCCCCAGGGTACCTGGAAGGGCCGTACAAGTGTAAGAGAAAAGCAGTGGGAGAATTACATTAGTTCTGCACTAATGAAGTGACTCAATGTAAGGATAAAGAAAAAAAGAATCTTAGAGAAGTACAAAGCTGGAAAGATGCCAACCCATAGGCACCAGACCACTGCATACAAAATTGGATTCTGAGCATGTGCCTTAATGCTTAGATTATAATATATCTTCTCTAGCCAGTCTAAAAGGCTCAAAAGAATTAATATCTAGCAGAGGCTGCATTTGGGAACAAAACAGAAGCTCTGTAATGTAAGACAAGGTTGGAAGGATGGCCCTTTCTTTTAGTCCAACCCCTGCTCAGGTAGGAAACCCTATACTATTTCAGACAAGTGGCTGGCTGTCCATTCTCTTCTTTAAAGCCTCCATTGTTGGAGCATTCACAATTTCTGGAGGCAAGTTGTTCCACTGATTAATTGTTCTAACTGTCAGGGAATTTCTCCTTAGTTCTAGGTTGCTTCTCCCTCCTTGATTAGTTTCTACCCACTGCATCTTGTCCTGCCCTCAGGTGCTTTGGAGAATAGCTTGACTCCCTCTTCTTTGTGGCAACCCCTGAGATATTGGAACATTGCTATCACGTCACCCCTAGTCCTTCCTTTTATTAAAGTAGCTATACCATCCAAAATGTTAGGGGAAATGTGTAAGAATTAACAAATTCAGAATAATAATGCAGCTGGCTATCAAATAGATACACTGGGAAAATTTATACTATTATTTTAAGGAATTGTGATTGATTTCTAAGACATAACAGCACCTGACCAACCCTGCCTGATCTGGCACAAATAAGATCAGATTTAGTTAGTACCAGCTGTGGTAGAATTGAAGGCAAAAGGTGAAGGGGACAGCAGAGAATGAAATAGTTAGACAGTAACATCAATGAAATGAACACGAATTTGGGCAAATTCCAGAGGACAGTGGAGGTGGGGGGCTGTCGTGCTATGATCTATGGGGGTGTTGTGGCCCCGTCTCCTTCTGTTGCTTTGCCGAGTGACTCTGACTTGGAAGGAGACTTGGAGCCAGTAGCTGGCAGTGTGCCAGAGGTGGCTTTTCCCCCAGTGGGCCAGCAAGAGCTGGCTGCTGTCAGTGTGCCAGCAGAGTCTGAGCAATCTCCGAGTCAGAGGGAGATGGAGAGGCCTGACAGCAATAGGGAGGAGACCTTGCTGGATGCCAGAGAAAGACGCAGGCTCAGGAGAACAACAGTGTCCAAGGGGGAAAAGCTGGGATGTAGCTGGCCACTGATTGGGCCACATCCTGGGGAGATTATAAGGGGTGTGGCTGCAGGGAGTTTCCTTGCAGGAAACAATATTCCCATCTCAGCATGTGCATTTATTCACGGCTCCCTGCTCTTTGGTCAGTCCTTGAAATTCTGGTTTGTAAATCTGTTAGCTGCAATTAGTTTTTGTTGGCTGCCTTCCCGGACCTCATTAATCAAATACCTTTACTTGTTTCTGAATTGTGTGTGTGAGCTTAAAAGACTGTTGGCTTTGGCTTGTGAACTTTAGGACATTGGAAGGTTTGCTTGCATGGCTCTGAACTGGGGCTGGACCAAGGACAGAACAGGGGTGTGTGAAGAGTTGCACATGACACATAGCAACAACAGCAAGATATGGTAGAATACCACCAGAATGTTCCAGGCATATAGAGTAGATTGAGCCATTGGGGCGCAGTGGTTAGATTGTAGTACCGCAGACTATTTCTGCTGACTGCCAACTGCCTGCAGTTCGAGTGTCACTGACTCAAGGTTGACTCAGCCTTCCATCCTTCTGAAGTGGGTAAAATGAGGACCCAGATTGTTGTGGGGGCAATAGGCAGATTCTCTAAACTGCTTAGAGAGGGGAAAGAAAGAAAAGAAA
>JANHFR010166854.1:0-13293 GCA_032468015.1 Mimophis mahfalensis | reverse complement strand
AATCTGTAAGCCGCCCCGAGTCCTTCGGGAGAGAGGTGGCATATAAATTCGATTAAATAAATAAATAAATAAATAAATGTATTGGCAATCATTGACTGCCTTTCAAGTACAGATGTATGATCTGGAAAGTGTGACAGTACACACAGTATACAACTAATATCCAGTTCCTTGAGTTTTAAATATAAGTTGACTCTCCTTGATTCCAGAAACTGTAGAACTAATTGGACTTGTATGATAAGTGATGTATATTGAGTGGAAAATGGCTTATACTTATAGTGTCAAAATGTCAATGCATGTCTTTCAGTGTAGCCTCTCAAGCTCTAAATAGGTCAACCAAGCACCCTTGAGAAGCAAAAAGGTCAGAACAATAAAGAATCAATTTTACTTCCAGCTGAATGGTCAACTTGACCTAATCAATTAGATTTGTGATTGGTGGCAAAATTACTAAATTCCAAATGTATAAACTTTCCTGAAGATACAAGTCACTTAACAATCTTCTAATAGCTACTGTTTCGAACTTGAATTCAGAATATCTGATACATAGATTATTTAACTGCCATCCGATAAGCATGTCAGTTTAAAACAAAAGATAATATTTTTCATTTTATTTATTGACACTATAATTCATTAGACAGCATTATGACTCTTTCCTTTAAAAAGTAATGCTTAATAATTTATCTCAAAATATAGCAGGTTCTATTATTATTATAGATTGCGGTTGCACAATCAACCAGATGTTTACATAGATTTTGATGTTTTGTCTACCTATTGAGCCCTTTCTAAGGACCTGAACTAGGCAGATATTGTTGTTTAATAGTATTAAAAGTATTGCCAAAGTTCTAAGCTGCTCCAAGTAGGCTGCCTTTTGCAAATGACCAATGGGTCTATTATCAATTTTCCATATTGTCTCTATTTTTTGAGCTACTTATAGCAAGCCTTCGATTTCTTTGTGCATATAGACTTTGAAGTTCTTACAATTTTACTTCTGTGAATATTTTGTTTTGTTTTATGAGTCAACGTTAATCCTCTAGCCTCTGCTATTTCTGATTCTGGATGTTGTTCTTTCCAGAACTGTACATTTGTTTCAGATCTCCTCATTGAACCTGATAGCAAATCACTATTTCTATTTAGACATTTTTGCCAATACTATCCATGGGGTGTTAGGTAATGGGTTTACTTCTCAATTCAAGCACACTTTAGCTTTTTCAATCTATCAGTTTTAGCTTCTTTGTTTTTTGTGTAGTTTGTGGTCCTACCAGTTCCTTTCAGGAAAAAGATATTTCTTGCCGATATTCCAGTGATTATTGCTACTTTGTCATGCCACTGTGTGTAGTCAGTTGGACAATCTTCTTTCAGTAGTTAACCAAGTAGGCCTTCTTCAGCCTCTTTGCAAAGACGGCATTTGCTCTCTCTTGCTATCTTCTCAATTCTGGCTTTGTATGTATTTGTTCTTAAGCCTTGATCTTATGCAGACAGAATTGGCCCCTATCTCTCTATCTTCAATTCTTGTGCTCTTAGCCATTGCCAGGTCTTGTTTTTATTAGCTTTATCTGCTATTTTTAAAAAAATGTATTAGCCACGTACTACTGAATGAGGACTCAGCAGTTAAAGGTGCTAAGCCTGACAGTTTGATGCTTGCAACTGTGAGTAGATAAAAAGGTATCACTGGTGGGAAGGTAACAACATTCTGTGAGCCTTGGTGTATAGTCATGACCACATAACCATGGAAGTGTCTTTGGACAATGCTCATTCCCTTGGCTAGGAAACAGAGATTAACAACCCTTAGAGTAGACAGGGGAAACCTTTACCTTTATATAATATGCTGCCCTGCCGTGTCACGTTTCTATTATTTTTATTATATATACAACAGTGTAAAATTATAGCTACCAGTTGTAGGTGGTATTGACATTCATTCCCACTGAGTTCTTCCCAAGAACCTAGGATAACATAATGTATCAGCATGGTATATGTGTAGATCCTAGTAGAATGGTTTATTATTACTATTAATATTAATATTATCCCCTTATTTAAATTGATCCCAGTCCTTCTATAGTGAAAATAAAAATGCAAACAGTCCATTTTATTCTCTTAAATTACAGTAATTAAATTACTCAATAGGTTTTGCATCACAGCTATAACATGAGGAAGAGAAATTCTCATCTGATAGATCATCTGATTTAACACTTCAAAGCTCCTTTAACCTGAATAAAATTGCAATTCAAAGGTTAGGAGGCTTTTTTATATATAACCTTGTTTTTCCTTCCTTCAGAAACCATACTAGCTCCTTGTTAGCATTCTGGAAGTTTAAAAGGTTAATCTTTATTTTGATAATGATAATTGCTACTTGGGTTTGGATGATGATAAGTCAATCAAGATTATTATTACAGTGATTGGTTTTATATATTGTGATATTTTGTATTTCAATGGGCATTTTAAAGTGTTCGGTATTAATTAGAATGAATGATTGAAGTTTTTTTGTAAATATGAATCCCTGGCAGGTTAGATAGCATTGAAATGTATTTATATACTATCTGATGACCCAGCTTCGCCTGGGTATAGTGGGGCCTGGCTAATTCACACCTCTGCTGCTTCCCACTGCCTCCCCGCTTCTCAGTCGGTCCCACCAGGCCCAAACCCTTGTAGCCTCACCAGGATGGAGGGGAGATGGCTGGGCAGCAAAGGCCATTGCCTCACCCAACCATTGTTCCTACAATTCCCAGCATTCTTTGCCCAATTTGCCTCTATTGGCTGGAGAGCCTCCAATTTGCATGCCTTTGCTGGTAACCATCTGCACATGTGCAGTACAGTTTGGGAGTGAAATGTCTGTGGGGCAGTGAAATGTCCACTTCAGCCCCCTTTTTTCTGGAGAAAGACTGCTCAAAGGCTTTTGTGAACCACCCAGTGATGATCTCACAATGTCAAGGTATGTATGTGCCAAGTTTGGGTGAGATTGGTTGCTCCGTGTAGAAGCGTATAGAGCTCACACACACACACACATCTCACCACACTTCTGTTTTATATATATGGATAAAATAAATAAATGTGTGAGAATTAATGCAGTCCTTAGTAAATATTGCTCACCTACTTTGCTTCTTTATTTGGAACTGATGAAAAGCCAAGACCACAAAAATGGATTGCACATCCATCATCTTGCAGACTTTCAAATTATTCAAGGTGACTTTGTGCTCATTGCTGATCTGCAAGTAAATACATGCAACACACTTTCAGGCTTGGAGATCTGCAATTCACTAGGCATGCCAGGTAAGAAAGACTTACCATGTGACACAATCCAGGGAAGCTGCCAAAAATTGCAATTACCTGATTTGATATACAAATATGCCATGCTTGTAACACTTCAAGATTTAGAAAATATGTTTTGTACATTATTTTAAAATCAAAATGTATTATTTTTTTAATTCAAAGCAAGAGATAATTTTATAAAAGAATGACAGATAATACTCTATAGCCAAAAGAACAATGTACCCAACTTTAGGGTTGACAACAGGACAGGCCTATGTTGATTAAAATGTGAAAAGGCAATGGCCTTGTCATAGTGGGTAGAGATATGGCATGTGCCAAAGTTGGTCTGTGTGCGTGTGCGTGTAATGCATATTACAAACTTTTAAAAGCAAAAGTAAAAATAATGGAATATTTAGAAGTTGACAAATGCTAGAGCTGTATAATTCAGCAAACGTAAAGTACAGTGGTCCCTCAACCTTCCAATTTAATCTGTTCCGAATGCATTTTCAGAAGCTGAAAAATTCAGAAGTCAAAAAAGCAGCTTCCCATTGAAATGCATTGCGAACGGATTAATTCATTCCGGAGCCTGGGAAAAAGACCCAGACTCCCAGTTTTTTGTGGAAACCTCTTTATGAGGTGCACTTTAAAGGCATGCAAAGTGCACCTCAATGTTAGGTTTCCACAATTTTTTTTTTAAAAAGTTCTCTTTTAGCCATTCCGGACTGGGTCGTAAGTCAAGGAAATAGCAGCTGTCATTCGGAAGTTGGGGAAACCGCAGCTAAAAATGCCAGCGGTTTCCCCGTTCATAGGTCGAAAAGTTCGGGTGTCGAGTTATTCGTAACTCGAGGGACCACTGTATGTAACAATCAGCAGGACAATATAATTGTCCCACCCGTCTTTAACCCCTATTTCCTTGTATCCAATAAGTGATCTGAATGCTTTCTTGGCAAAACAGAACTTTATTTGGTAACCAAGTATCCAGGGGAATGGATGGGCACCAAACGGGGAAAATTGCGACTAACCCCTCCGGGAAACAAGTCGGTTCTGAGGGAGGGGCCCGCCTAGGCTGCTTCACGCCCACGTGGTCGATCACACGCCCCCAAGTCTAGAAGTTTTGGGGCATCACGACTCTCCTGGATCAGTCCGCCTAGGGGAGAAACGAGCATGCACCTTGATTAATTGCTTTCCCAGTTGTGCAGTTCCCACAGGGAAGTTTGGGGCCAACACAGAGGAGGGAAATCCCTTGCACGCAAGAATGGCAGAGGGGAAAAGGAACGATCAGGCGGGGTAAGGGGTCTAATGGGAGGACATATATTGCGAACATTGAACAGCCGAACAATGGCAATTGGTTTTGATGATTCAAACATACTAATTGGTCTAAGCGGGAGGACTATACAGGGCAAGGGAGGTACAGGATGGAGCCAGGGATTAGGTACAGGTCAAATCAGGACTATCTTCCTCTGGAATGCAGGGTGCCGAAGGAAGTGGGATGATAAGGGTGCTCCAGGTGGTCTCCCTGTCCTCAAATGCTGTCGGCCCGAAGCTGGTGAGGGCACGACAATAATATTTTCTGATCTGCATATGAAATTCTAACTCAAGCGTGTTAACATCATTACTTGTTAACTTAATTTTCCTCTGATATTTGATCTTAACTATATTTACTATAGGTATAGGTAAAGGTAAAGGTTCCCCTCGCACATATATGCTAGTCGTTCCCAACCTAGGGGCAGTGCTCATCTCCGTTTCCAAGCCAAAGAGCAAGCGCTGTCCGAAGACATCTCTGTGGTCATGTGGCCAGCATGACTAAACGCTGAAAGTGCACAGAATGCTGTTACCTTCCCACCAAAGGTGGTCCCTATTTTTCTACTTGCATTTTTACATGCTTTCGAACTGCTAGGCTGGCAGAAGATGGGACAAGTAACGGGAGCTCGCTCCATTATGTAGCACTCAGGATTCGAACCACTGAACTGATCGACAAACTCAGCGTCTTAGCCACTGAGCCACTGCATCCCCAATACTATAGGTATAGGTGTTAATATAAGTGATTCTAGAAGATTACCATCTCTATCTAGTTCTGTGATGCAGGTTAATTTATAATGACATTAGAAATAGATAGTAATTTACCCGCTGGATTTATTATTTTACATTGTGGCATTGAATGCTTAGTTTTAAGGTTAAAATTGAGGCCAACAAACCATCTATTGAAGGGTGAATAGCCTGAAGTCACAAAGTTGCAGGCAGCTTCTGAGACTCTTCTCTTTTCCTCTTTGTTGCATAAGCTGTTCCAACCAAAATTTGCCAAAACTTAGTAACATGAAAAAAAGATACCACTATCTCTAGTCATTGTACAAGATGTTATGTTAATCTATCGATGAAAAAATCAGAAGGAATCTGGTAGTATCTATTTTCAGCCAACAAATTTTATTTAAATGTAACAGCTTTTGTGAACTGCAGCTCACATTAACTGATATATATGTGTCAGCAGAAAATCTGCTGGAACATGGATGCACATTCCAAAAGGCTCTGGAGACAGACAGGGCCAATCAGAGAAGAGCATGGAGGTTTGAATTTCCCTTCAGTTCTGATGTCAGTGACCAACTGACATCAGAGGGAATATAAGGGACTGCCCCCTGGCAGATAACCTCAGTCCTTGTAAGACCCTGGATTGCTGGGAAGTGTGTAGCTAGCTATCAGATAGCTTAGGGCCTAGGACTCTAACTCCACAGGGAATTGCTGATTAATAGTGATATCTAGATAGACTAAAATTGATAGTCTGACAAGATAGTTGTTGTAAATATAGTATAGCTTTTATTTGTACAATAAAGAGAGTTTATTTGTTGTACAATCTTGTTGGCATTCTTTGGTTGTGCTGTACAGGGTGAGAACGGTTCATCAACCTCTAAAATACAAAATATATAGAAATATTTTAACAGTATGATCTACTGAATGTGAAGGCTTTTGCCTTTTAATAAAAATTGGCTAGTGGAAAAGTGTTACAGATTCCCCTTAATTTTCCATGTCTATAAGTATACATTCTAAAAAAGAAGGTGCAGCGTTAACCTTGTTCAACTATTTAGCATGAAGTGACTAAGCAGAGAAAAAGCAGAGAGTGGACATGGCTACACAACCCTGGATGTCCCCAGGCTCACTTATACATCTGACTTTGACTATTAGTTCTGTAGGAGATATCTGAAAATCTTGAACCATTTCCTGAGAGGATGTGGGGATCCAAACATAATCCACAATACCTACATGTTTTGTTTCAATTCTACTACACCTTTTCCTGCATCTTACACAACATTGTTATCAATAGCTCCAGGCCATTTCCCATTCAGCATGCAGTAATTTGTTTTGTGGAGTAGTACATTCATGCTCTAGTGTTTTTTTTTAAATTAATATGCATGTCTTATAACCTCTGAATTGCCTATAGAAAATGTTCCTCTTCACCCATTCCCAAAATTAACTTCATTTTCTCTAACCTTGCATTAAAATTTTGAAGTATAGTCCTCGACTTATGGCCACAACAGAGCACAAAATTTATGTTGCTAAGTGAGACATTTGTTAAGTGAGGTTTTTTGCAACCTTTCTTTCCACAGTTGTTAAATCAATCATTGCAGTTGTTCAGTTAGTTACACAATTATTAAGTGGATCTGGTTTTCCCATTGACTTTGCTTGTCAGAAGATCACAAAAGCTGCTCACATGCAGTACACTGCAACCATCATAAATATGAATTAGTTGCTAAGCATTCAAATTTTGATCACATAACCATGGAGATTCTGCAACAGTTGAACTGGTGAAAAACTGTCACTTTTTTAGCGCTGTTGTAATTTTGAACAATCACCAAACGAACTGTTGTAAATCAAGGACTACCTGTTGTATTACTACTGCATAACAATAACTTCAATTAAGTTTATTTTATTTAAAAACCTGTCCCAGTAACTGATCTTTCTTTAAGATAGGAAATTATGGCCCAGGTATGGCAGCAGTCTATTTTCAGGAACGAAAATACAAGTTCCTTCATAAGTGTTGCATTTGTATTTGCCAAATCCTAGTTTAAGGACATTAGTATAACTTTACCTTCAGATAGCCTTGCCTTTATATACTTATGGACTGCACAGAAAGCCCATACATTGTATCATGGGACAATAATCTAGCAGGAATCCTTCTTTGTCATCATGGTTTTTATATTCCCAGAATGTCTTGTCCAATCTCAGGGTTATTTTTTTTCCAGGCAAATGTAACTAATTCAAACGTATGTAATCAGAAACACATGAAATCATAGAATAAATTGTCAGTTGCAATGGCATTTTAATTTTATGAAGTTCATCCCTTCTAAAAAAGTCATAGTTTTTTCCCTTGCTAAATATAGTAAAAATAATCTATATTTGATGTATTATTATTATTATTATTGATTAACTCAGTGGTTCTCAACCTGTGGGTTGGGACCCCTTTGGGGGTCGAACGACCCTTTCATGGGGGTCGCCTAAGACCATTGGAAAACACATATTTCAATACAAATACAGGTGTATGTGAACATAATTTTATGGTTGGGTGTCACCACAACATGAGGAACTGTATTAAAGGGTCACAGCATTAGGAAGGTTGAGAACCACTGGATTAACTGGAAAAATCCCACCTATTTTGCTTCCTAAAGTACAATTTAGCATCAACATAGCTTTATTGCTTCATTTCATGCTGAGTTGTCATTCCAAATAATTCTCCATGTAGAAAAAACAGCAACCAACAAAACTGCCTTTGAAAGAAAACAGCTACCCGAATGCCTAGTAAAATCTTAATTCTTTAACCTGCAAAATCTCTTACAGCTATCAGCTCCTGGTCTGTTATCAAGCAGCTGCAGCCTGTCTTTTACTGTTCTGTTCTTGAAAACATCTATCTTGATCTACTGCTATTTTCTTTGATCTTTGTAGTTTATCATTCAAGGCTCAACTTTTCAAACACGCAGCTGATGGGCAGAAATTGCACTTAATATTTTGGAGCAACAAGAGATGTATTAAATATGTATATTGCAATTCTTTTGATGAGTTTAAAATTATATATCAGTGAAGATAATTGTGGCAAGTTCGGACATTGTAACCTTATAGTTCCCATAATTCCTGATGACTGAGCTTATGTCTGAATACTATTGGTTCAGGCACGTCTGAGACTTGACAATCCCACCAATTTTGTACATAGAATAGTTATTCTGTATAGTTATTTCTAGTTATAAAAATAGAAAGCATTAATCAACACAGTACTTTCATAACAAGGAAAGACTGAATATTAATTCAGTTGTATTTTAATTTTTATAATAACAATTTTCCTCTTTGGAGATATGATGTATGCATATAGCTATTTGTACAAAATCTGTTTTATATTTTTATAATTATGCTAAATTGCAGTGAACATATTCCATAGTTCTAAAAATTCAGGTAGTCCTCAACTTATGACCACAATTGAGCCCAAAATCTCTGTTGCTAAGCAAGACATTTGTTAATTGAGTTTTGTCCCTTTTTATGATCTTTCTTGCCACAGCTGTTAAGTGAACCCCTGCAGCAGTTAAGTTAGTAATATGATTGTTACAGTAAGTAATCTGGCCTCCCCATTGATTTTGCTTGTCAGAAGGTCATGAAAGGTGGTCACATGACCCTGAGATACTGCAACTGTCATAACTATGAATCAGTTGCCAAGCATCTGAATTTTGATCACATGACCGTGGGGGCACTGTAATGATTATAAGTGTGAAAAATAGTCATAAGTCACCTTTTTCAGTGATTTAACTTTGAAAAATCACTAAATGAATTGTTGTAACTCGATAACTACCTGTAAGGGAAATTTTTACATCTTCACCTTATGTTGGCCTCAGAGTATCTGTATGAAAGTCTAAGAAATGAATGGTGTGAAAATGACATATTAGTCACTTAGAAGTGACTGTTTAGGGAGTCATTTCTTTTATTTTTTAATTTATCAGAACTGTCTGAATCTAGTTTCTGTAGGTTACTTTTAACTGGAGTTATCAGTATCAAAGGAAGCATACAATATCTGCTTTACAATTTGTATCAATATGAAATGTAACTTCAGTCTCCTTCCTCAGAGAATTATGATTGAAATAACTGCAAAAGCAGTTATTTTTTTGGAAAATAACTTGTCATCACAAAATGCATATCCTGCTGTACCTTCCCTCTTATTTATTGACATTTTCCTTCTACAAGTTTCCCAAGAAAAAAAAAATTCCATAAAAGCTGATTGCTGTCATCACAATCTATTTCTTTGGCCATAGAAACTGATTCCATGTCATTCCAAGCTGATGCTCTGCATTAATATATTAGCTATGAATACTACTGTGGCCCAAGCAATCTTAAAAACCTATACTATTGCACTTTTGCTCTCTCTGCAGCAAATAGCAAAATTTAAATAATAATATATAATAAACACAGGTTATTAGTACTCTGCAACTACCGTATGCTTTTGGAAATTAGCAATTTTCAATAGTACTGCCTAACATCACTACTAATTGACAGTTACAGATCATTTAGACAAGCCATACCGATTCATAATTTCCCATTTATTTTCTCTGACTGCCAAACACTTTCAAGCTGATTAGTCTTTAGAAGAAACATATTTCAGTAGACATCTATGTGATGTGAATGACTAATTACATCACTTTGTCTACAGTGACTACTCATAGAGGTGTCACATTGAATTGTCTCTCCTCAATGATATTAGCTTTCTCTCCAGCATTTTTAAGGCATGGGCCCCTCTAATTTTTCAAAATATCTATCTGAAGGCTTGTCAAGAATATTTAAAGTTCTACATTGACGTGACATCACCAGGTAACAAAGATCCATGTTTAGGAACTTATCTATGATTTCTTTAGTAGGTATCTTATAGTTCAGTTTTGGCCAATGTTTTTTTATATATCCTATTGTAAACAACATTTTTGGAGAGAATGTAAAAATCCAATAAAGAGTTAGAATTTTCAAAAAGTATGTAATGTTGTTAGAGCAGCTTTTTTTGTTATTTAAATTCCATAGAAATTCTTTAGTCCTTTATCAATTTCTTTTTCAAAAGCTGTTCAATGCAAAAGTCATCAATGATGAAAGTATTTCTTTGAAAAAGAGCTTTCCTTTTTTCATACATTCTATATTTGTAATAGCTTCCTATTCTTGACTTTAAGGACTTTAAAATCACTTTAAAGGACTTTAAGGACTTTATTCAGTATCCTTTGAAGTATACCATAATTCTATGGAACAAGTTTAAGGTCTATCCCTGTGGGTAGATTCTACCAGTTAGCCCCTGTTCACTAGAACCTGTTGTTAACTTTCTAAGCAGTTCGGAGAACCAGTTGTTGGAAGAACTCTCCTTTTGTTTTTTTCCACTTTATAGGGCTAATCCTCTTAAGGAAGGCAGGAAGAAACATTCTGGTGTTGTTTCTTTATTGCCCTGCTTAAGTTACTGCCTCTCCAGTTAACCCTTATTACATTCTTGGCAGTATCCCTAGACTTACCGTCACCTCCAGAGCTTCTCCAGAGTTTTTTTTTCTTTGCTGGTACTTTGCTGGGACTTGACTTTCTTAAAGGGGAAGGGTTGTTTTAAACTTTTTACACTGCCGTTGGGAGGAAATACTCCCCTGCTGGAGTTCTTCCAGTTGGGATATAACGATCAGCACTTTGAAGAAATAATTGAATAATGAAGCAGAGCTGCCAGAAGGAAGCTTTTAATGACAAGGAACCAAGATGAGTGACATTCAGCAAGGCTTCTTAGCTAGCTAGAAAGATTGACATTCAAACATGAGTGTCAGAGTTTGAAACGAAAACCTTCCACTCTTAACACTCTGCTTTTATTTTGAAGCAATTCTCTCTCTGACAGTTGGCTCCTGAGAATTGCCATGCAGTTTATGCATTCTTGTTGGACAGCATGGGTTATAACATATGAGTGTGAGGGTGGTTTTGCAACGTCTTACATGGAAAACCGAAAGTAAGTCTCAAACCAAAAATTGAGCTTGTATTACCAGCATGGGATCTTTGAATAAAAGTGATGACTTGGAGAATTTGGACTCTGAGTGCTTACTAAATATAAGAGGAACCTTCATTGGGAACATGACAGCAAGTTTACATACCCTTTCTGAGTTTTGGTCTAAAGCTATTTTTTAGTAAACTTTAACCCTGTATTTATTGATAGGATAATTTTCCCTATTCAGCTTTGTTTGGAAGGAAAAAGATTAATCTCTGTTCCTAAAAAGAAACTGGGTTAAGAAATCTGGCTAGTTCCTGTGTCTATTTGTTCTGGTAATTGGTTTAACAAGCAACAGCTACTGTGTTTGCTCTTTTGCTACATTCTAGCATGAATTGCTTTCTTTGTAGTTAGGCTTATCTCAAGTTTTTACACTTGAACTTGCCTGAGTTGTGAGCTCTGGCAATGACCCAGACAAGGCTGGTGTTTTAGTTTTAAAAGGATTTAAACTGTTCTGATTTAATTATTTTTATTGTGCTTGAATTTTTTCCTTCATTCCTTAGATCTGGATGATTTCCTTAGGATATAATTAGCACATATATAACATTGGTTTAAGATAGAGTAATAAGCTTATTATGGTGAACAACCTACAGGTGAATATATAACTGAGTCAATACATGTGATGGATTGCAAATAGTTTGAAAGTGGCAGCAAACCTTGAAATTTTCTTTTTTGTTTACTAATTATGATAATAGTCTATGAAGTTTGCTGCAAGGGTGGGGACTTGTTTCGGGGTGAGGAAAATGTATGGGTTGATTTCTTTATTAATTTAAATAAGCTCAATTAGCCATAACCTTGCTTAGGGATAAGTAGAGTGGTTTTTATAGATAAAATGCCTGTGTGGCAGGTTCCTAGGTGGGACAGCCTGAGAGTGTCGAATTATGTTAAAGGGGGAAGAGAAGGAATTTTACACAGAGAGGGAGTAACTTAAAGACCCAAGAACCAGGAAAACTTAAAAAGACAAGTGACTTCTTGGTGGGAGAGGAAGGTGAAACTTGGAGATATAATTTTTGATAGCTTAAGGTAAATGTTGGCAGGTAGTGTAATTGAATGGAAAGATTAAGGATTAAAATTGATTAATAAATACATGGATTGATATTTAATGATTAACAAAGGTTTTAAGAAATTAGGGTAGTAACAAATGGATTGAATATAAAGTTAGGCACAGAATATGAGGAGGGGTTGGATTGTTATAGTAAAATATATATTTGATTCTATTTTTGTCTGTTTGAAATATTGTGATGGATTGGTCTAAATTATGAATGTATTATTATTTCTTGGTATTTGATTTTGTAAAATGATTTTGCTAAAAAATAGTAAAATGTATAATGGATTCTTATTTTCGTTAGCAGGAATAGGGATGTGATAAAACAGGCTGACTAATGATTGTATTATTACTTATGTTTTTTTTCCCTTTTTTTGGCATAGTAACCAGAGGTGGTATCCTACCGGTTCTCCCCGGTTCCTGCGAACTGGTAAGGCTGATTAGGGGTGGTTTGCTGAACTGGCAAAAACCACCCCTGGCTGGACCCACCCACCTGCCCCCACCCCCGTCTTTCCTTTTTTTAAAGCTCTGTTGATTCATGCGGCAGAACTAGCAACTGCACGAATCAGCAGAGCTCTGCTTTTGAAGTCAAGGGAACATACTGTTCCCATCTATTTCTAGAAATAGAAATAGATGGGAACAGCACGTTCCCTCGACTACAGAAGCCGCACGCCTGCACATGCATGCACAAGCCGGCTGTTGGCTGGGGGTGGAGAAGAAGGCACTTCCCGGAGAGCTCTGGTAAATGCCTCCTTCTCCATCCCCAGCCAACAGGAAACAATGAAGTAATTCAGAACCCGCTTGGCTTGCCTGGTTTTTCTGCGTACAGGCGCGTGACTTTTCGAGTCCCGGGAACCCACTGTTCTGATTTATTTCTGCTGTTCAGAGCAGCGTGGAAGCTTTTCTTCTGGAGAAAAGCTTCCATGCAGAAGAAAAGCTTCCATGCTGCGTCAAATAGCAGAAATAGATCAGAACAGTGGGTTCCCTGGGCTTCAAA